>ARYC01021513.1:0-19494 GCA_000711775.1 Oxytricha trifallax
TGCTTTTGCATATGCCTCTTTACTTTGGCTGAGTGAGTATAAGACTTCATGCATGTTGTGCATTGGTACCTTCCATCCACTATGTCATGTTTAAAATAATCTTGGCTTTGCCAGAATGAACTTCTTTAATGTGCCTCTTCAAGCTCGACTCAGTTGAGAAGAAATTTTAGCAGTCTTCACATTAAAATGTTTTAATTTTTTCAATTGGTTGATGTTCCTTATCTTCCTCAACCAATTCAACTTATATTTAAACTCCTATCTCTGCACACTACTTCTTGTTTTAAACTTATATTTTAAAGACATCAGCTTCAAACTCTAGAGCCTTAGCTCAACCTCCTTTTCAATATAAATTACTTCTGGTTTCTTGGAGGAGCCAAAGTTGAGTAATGATTGACCTGTTCCAAGAGAAACTGCCTTACGATTTAAGTTGGACGCCATGTTTAAATTCAAATTTAAATTTCTATTATAAAGCTCTAATAACTATTCTGGCTATAGTCACTCTGTATAGGAGTTGATACGACAACAATTACGGTTGAATATAAGGTGTTAAAGATCATATTTATGCTTAGTTTATAAATATAATTTTTCTAATTTCATACTTAATAATTTCGATTTAGGTACCAAACAAGTATAAAATCGAGTTGGTACTGGTACCAATTAGGTTTTGAACCATTTTGGAACTTTTCCATTAAAACCTCATTAGTTTAAAACTTGGTACTAATTAAGTTTTGGTACTATTAAATTGGTACCAATTAAATTTAAACGAATTTAGTACCGTACTAATTAAATTTAAACAAATTTAGTACTAATTTAATGGAACTAAATTGATAATAATGGAGCTCCATCTCTAAAGTTTGATACAGCTTCTGCCAGCTTTCTCCACGTATCCTTACCAGGTTGACCTCCTATAAGATGCCCATATTTAATACTAAGATTTTTAATAGTAGGATCCAGAACTCTATATATTAAAATTTGAAATTCAATAACAAGAGAAGGAACAAGGAGGGAATCTATAAGTACTGCAATGAAGAGGGTTGAAGCTAAGAAATGATCTCAAGATTCAGAAGCAAGGAAGATCTCTATCGATACCTCACTTAGCATGGTAAGCATGTGACATATACTGAATCATATACTATAGTGGGTTTATTCCTTCCAACGATGGAAGGTACCAAAATCTCATTCTTAAAAGCTATACTCTGCGATGAGAAGAAAGCCTTTAAAAACAATGAAATAAAGTTGATAGATATACCAAACTACCCAGAGATTTCAGTCACTAATCTCTACGAGGATGAGATGAATGATGAAGAGTTGGTTGTTTATCTTCCTACCAAGAAACAACTCTCCAACAAGCTTCCAGAAAGGAGCTTCTTCTTTGGTGTTCTTGGCACTTTAAGAGAGAGTTATCTCAAAGAGATCATTGAAGAAGATCACAAAAAACGCTACTCTATTTTCATGAAGATTAAAAGAAGCAAGGCATACTAATAAGTGAGGCCTGGCTCGCTGAGCTTAAGAAGCATCCTTACCTCTCTAGTAAGCATTGATTTAAACTTTAAAGGGAAATCTGGGACTGGTATATTCCTAATGAAAGAGAATGCAAAGGTTCACAGAGAGAGAAAGTCAAAGAAAATATATGAAGTTAGCAAGAGACTTTATAAAGATGTTTAAAAGCCAGATGAAATGAATATAGATGCAGGTGCTGGCACTAAGAGAAGAAACATGGGCCCAGGCAAGCCATAAGAAGAGGAGAAGAAAGAGAAGCCAAATCCCTTTCTGGGTTAATTTAATATGTGAATATATTCATTCGTTTAAATCTAAAACTTATTTATAAACATTCATTCTTCCCTCTATAGCACAAATTGTTGTCTTATCTATGCTCACTCTCTTACAGCTGCTTTGAATTAAGTCAACTGTATCGATGGGCAAGTCATGCATAAGATGATACAGCAGCAGCTTCTTGTAGTGAGTCTTGATTTAGCTCCAATAAAATTCAATTCCATTAAATTATGGGCTATAAGGAACGTTGTATACAGGAGTTATGTTTAACTCTTCATAAGCTTTCTTAGACTCCTTAGTCTTATGAACTGAAAGGTTATCAACAAACAGGATGATTTCTTGGTTACTATACTTCTCTCTGAGTTTATGTAGGAACTCTATATACTACTCTCGCTTAATAGAGCGAGGGTGAATAACATAACTCTCTAAGCCTGAATCTTCACTTATACCAGCTAATATTGCATGGGTGACTACCTTCACTTTTTAGTCATAAACTTCTATATTATCATACTTCTTATACCAAGACTTATTAATAAAAGTGTTGAAGGTGAATACAGCTTCATCAGCGTGTATGAACTTGATGTTATTAGTAATAGCCCTCTGCATTTAATCATATATATAGTTTAAATTATTACTATAAAATGGCACTGTAAAATCAATCACTCTCTTCACTCTGTTGACAGTCTTGAAGTAATACCATTTCTTCTATAAATATTGGCTATAGTCTAAGGAGAGATACGCATGTGAGGAAACTTGCGATGAAACATCACAGCTCGCTAGTCTAATGGGAAGTGTGCCCAATACTTCAAAGTCTTCGAGTCCCAGAGGTAGTCAATATGATGCTGTTAGAACTTTTATTTTCTTGCAGGATGCTTTCAAGTGCCTGAATTAAAATGCTAAACAGCTAACATGCAGTGATACCTAACAGTAGAGGCACTCTTGTGTAAGAGCTTTGCTATAGCTGCATAATTCAGTACTGGTTTGAATTAATCTATATTAATACTCGTACCATACCTAAGCTTAAGCAGTAATCTAAATATTTCTCATCATATATAGACCCTAAATTTCGCTAATTTCTATTTCTCATATTGCAAATTGGCCTAATTATTTCTCTACTAACCCCAATAAGACCCCAACAATACCCTACAAATCAAAGCACTTATAAACCTCACTAAGGGGTTTTGGGGTTTTGAATGTCATACCCCCTATTGGTCTTGTAGAAATTATCTATTGTATCAATCTAAAGCTAAATACCTAGAGGCTGAAGAAATTTCTATGTTTCTAATTTAAGGATATAATCAGGGACTATAATAAGTACTTTCTTGCCCTTGCTGAATCCAATAACAAGCCAAAAGTCCCATAATCCAAGTTTTACCAGATGCCGTTGGCATTTAAACTTGAATGTTGTTTTACTGATGACTCAAAATTATAGCAGATATTGTCGACTAATAAGATGAGTGCTTATAATCTTAACAAATTTCCTACATTTATTGAGAGTATCTGTAAGCTTCCTCAATCGACATTAAGTGATCAACAATCGCAGTTTTAGAAAACTCCTTCCAAACTTGCTAACTCTTCATTTCAATCTCAGTTTAATTCTTCTAATTTTACGAACTTGAGTGTAGTTTATTGAGTTCACTCATCCATGAAGTCTCATCCTGCTTAAATATTTACTCTAACTATTCAATCTCGAAGTCCTTCACAGATTAAAGGACGACCAATAGTCGCTCCAGTTGTAAGTTAATGTGTGGGCGACTCGATAGCATCGTGAGAAGGATTCTCCTTTATGAAAATACTCCTATAAGCTCATTTAGCATACTTGAGGGATCCTGCTTGACCTTTGTTATTGAAATCATCGTAATAACATCTTCTCGGTATAGCTTGTTGACCTTTTAAATTGTCGATATGAAATGATTGTATAGAAAATTTTCTTTGTTTTTTACGATAACCTCGGCCTCCTTTTCACTGAAACCATTCTTGACTAGAAATTATTGGAAGATGTCCATGCTTTCAGGTGAAGTTGCAGTCTTAAGCGATGAAAGTGAATTAAGTTCTAGCATAAGGCCCACCAGCCCCATAGTAATTGGCTGGTTGCTATCTTTGAGGTGTCTGTTTATTGATGATGCCATCGTGCCTAAAACTATTCTCTCCGTTTCATCAAAAATTTGAATATCAACACTCTGCTTTAAGTTCGGATAGAGTGTGTGAATCAGAGTTTGGCCTTCCAATGCCAACTCTTTTATTATTGCAGAGGCAGCCAAGTGAAACTTGAGAATTTGTGATTGAGAATAATTCTTGAGCTCCTTCTCGATTTGTTGAATCTCTCTAGTCTTGAACAATTCAATTATATGATTTTGTTCATGTTTCAGCTGAGTATCAATACTGCCAACATAAAAGTCTTTATCTTAAATGAGAGACTGATTCAATTTTTGAATCACATTAAGCTAAAACCCTTCATCCAGCTCTGAAAAATGCTGAATAAGAAAGATAGATATTCTTGAAGTGTCATTGGTAGATAAATTTGCTTGCAAAGGAGTGTCACTTGAGAACTTGGCTCTAGCCTTCTGGGAACTTTTGTTAATCTTGGAAGGCGGCTCTAAAGCTGATCCTCTTTTCTATAATTATGTGTCTTCCTTGATTTTCAGACCTCCGAGGGCTCACCTCAGGGACTGTCTCTTGACTCTGATGTAGTTTTTTATAAGTTCGCGATTAAGAGCATTTAGAGGGTGTTCAGATAATTTTGGATGATCTTAAATGTCTTTATAGGTTTTCTGAAAGTTGTTTGTAATCAGTCTTAATGCCAACTTTGACTGAGAACATGGAGTTTTGACGTCTGGCTGATCATAATACTATTTGAAGTCAGAATATGTTTTCTTTATTTTACTTAGATTTTCTTTGGATTAGTATTTTTTCTCTCTCTTATTCGTATCTTCTGAGGATCTTGAATGTCCTGACAACATTGACTTAGTAGATCAAAACTTTAGTTAATAACGAGAATCGTCACTATCGAACATTTAGTAAAAATCGTTAAAATTTGAATGAATGATTAATTTTTAGATCAACATTTTAAACAAAAGACACAATATTAGATTCTGCTTTAATCTATGTCATTTAATTTCAGTTCTTCTTCGTCTAAGATAATCTTTTGTAAGCATTCTCTCCTACCAATTACTTTAAGTCATTGAGACTCTCGACAACATCATGCTCCTTTTAGGCGTCTGATACTGCCTCCAGAAGCACTTTGCTGAATCGCTTCTTATATATGAGAGATACTAGTTGCTCGAGCTAGTCGAGCTTTTCATTTGATATTTCCTTCATCTTATGTAAAAGCTGCTATTTTGGCAAGTTTGATACCGGGAAATATTTTGATTGCAATGCTCCCATACTTCGTGAGCTCCTGCCCATCATTTGTAGATATTGACTCTCTGAATCAATGTCGCATGCAATTAGTACCTTGGCATCAGATCAGAACCTCGTGTTATAACCATAACTTTCATTTTTACCAATAATTAAAATCCCATTAACCCAAGATTGAATTTCATCTAAAGTTGCTGGAGAGATGCCCACCCTTACCTTAATTTAATCCATTTAAGCGATCATATCTCGAACAATGATCTTCTCATCTTCATTACAGAAGATTATGATGGGGCTTGCAAGGCAGTATTTTTCTATTTCCTTCTTTAGTTTTGAGAGCCTGTCATCTACATTAGAGCAGATAATAACTTCGCCGCCCTAATCTTGGTTCAGTGAATGCAAAAGTTCGTATTCACTCTTGAACTTCAGAACTTTAGGTGATATACAGACTTGAGCAAGCACTCTCTGAATCGGAATCACAAGTAGCGCTGAACATGTATGATTTACTTAATCCTAAATCCCACAAACCATGCAATTTGCCATCATGGTATAGAAAGGGGTGCTTCCAAGAGATTCGATCGAATTCATAAATGATGAGAATGTCATACCCCCTATTGGTCTTGTAGAAATTATCTATTGTATCAATCTAAAGCTAAATACCTAGAGGCTGAAGAAATTTCTATGTTTGTATTTTAAGGATATAATCAGGGACTATAATAAGTACTTTCTTGCCCTGCTGAATCCAATAACAAGCCAAAAGTCCCATAATCCAGGTTTTACCAGACGCCGTTGGCATTTAAACTTGAATGTTGTTTTACTGATGACTCAAAATTATAGCAGATATTGTCGACTAATAAGATGAGTGCTTATAATCTTAACAAATTTCCTACATTTATTGAGAGTATCTGTAAGCTTCCTCAATCGACATTAAGTGATCAACAATCGCAGTTTTAGAAAACTCCTACCAAACTTGCTAACTCTTCATTTCAATCTCAGTTTAATTCTTCTAATTTTACGAACTTGAGTGTAGTTTATTGAGTTCACTCATCCATGAAGTCTCATCCTGCTTAAATATTTACTCTAACTATTCAATCTCGAAGTCCTTCACAGATTAAAGGACGACCAATAGTCGCTCCAGTTGTAAGTTAATGTGTGGGCGACTCGATAGCATCGTGAGAAGGATTCTCCTTTATGAAAATACTCCTATAAGCTCATTTAGCATACTTGAGGGATCCTGCTTGACCTTTGTTATTGAAATCATCGTAATAACATCTTCTCGGTATAGCTTGTTGACCTTTTAAATTGTCGATATGAAATGATTGTATAGAAAATTTTCTTTGTTTTTTACGATAACCTCGGCCTCCTTTTCACTGAAACCATTCTTGACTAGAAATTATTGGAAGATGTCCATGCTTTCAGGTGAAGTTGCAGTCTTAAGCGATGAAAGTGAATTAAGTTCTAGCATAAGGCCCACCAGCCCCATAGTAATTGGCTGGTTGCTATCTTTGAGGTGTCTGTTTATTGATGATGCCATCGTGCCTAAAACTATTCTCTCCGTTTCATCAAAAATTTGAATATCGACAACACTCTGCTTTAAGTTCGGATAGAGTGTGTGAATCAGAGTTTGGCCTTCCAATGCCAACTCTTTTATTATTGCAGAGGCAGCCAAGTGAAACTTGAGAATTTGTGATTGAGAATAATTCTTGAGCTCCTTCTCGATTTGTTGAATCTCTCTAGTCTTGAACAATTCAATTATATGATTTTGTTCATGTTTCAGCTGAGTATCAATACTGCCAACATAAAAGTCTTTATCTTAAATGAGAGACTGATTCAATTTTTGAATCACATTAAGCTAAAACCCTTCATCCAGCTCTGAAAAATGCTGAATAAGAAAGATAGATATTCTTGAAGTGTCATTGGTAGATAAATTTGCTTGCAAAGGAGTGTCACTTGAGAACTTGGCTCTAGCCTTCTGGGAACTTTTGTTAATCTTGGAAGGCGGCTCTAAAGCTGATCCTCTTTTCTATAATTATGTGTCTTCCTTGATTTTCAGACCTCCGAGGGCTCACCTCAGGGACTGTCTCTTGACTCTGATGTAGTTTTTTATAAGTTCGCGATTAAGAGCATTTAGAGGGTGTTCAGATAATTTTGGATGATCTTAAATGTCTTTATAGGTTTTCTGAAAGTTGTTTGTAATCAGTCTTAATGCCAACTTTGACTGAGAACATGGAGTTTTGACGTCTGGCTGATCATAATACTATTTGAAGTCAGAATATGTTTTCTTTATTTTACTTAGATTTTCTTTGGATTAGTATTTTTTCTCTCTCTTATTCGTATCTTCTGAGGATCTTGAATGTCCTGACAACATTGACTTAGTAGATCAAAACTTTAGTTAATAACGAGAATCGTCACTATCGAACATTTAGTTTAAAAATGCGTTAAATTGTGAATGGATGATTAATTTTTAGATCAACATTTTAAACAAAAGACACAATATTAGATTCTGCTTTAATCTTTGTCATTTAATTTCAGTTCTTCTTCGTCTAAGATAATCTTTTGTAAGCATTCTCTCCTACTAATTACTTTAGGTCATTGAGACTCTCGACAACATCATGCTCCTTTAAGGAGTCTGATACTGCCTCCAGAAGCACTTTGCTGAATCGCTTCTTATATATGAGAGATACTAGTTGCTCGAGCTAGTCGAGCTTTTCAATTGATATTTCCTTCATCTTATGTAAAAGCTGCTATTTTGGCAAGTTTGATACCGGGAAATATTTTGATTGCAATGCTCCCATACTTCGTGAGCTCCTGCCCATCATTTGTAGATATTGACTCTCTGAATCAATGTCGCATGCAATTAGTACCTTGGCATCAGATCAGAACCTCGTGTTATAACCATAACTTTCATTTTTACCAATAATTAAAATCCCATTAACCCAAGATTGAATTTCATCTAAAGTTGCTGGAGAGATGCCCACCCTTACCTTAATTTAATCCATTTAAGCGATCATATCTCGAACAATGATCTTCTCATCTTCATTACAGAAGATTATGATGGGGCTTGCAAGGCAGTATTTTTCTATTTCCTTCTTTAGTTTTGAGAGCCTGTCATCTACATTAGAGCAGATAATAACTTCGCCGCCCTAATCTTGGTTCAGTGAATGCAAAAGTTCGTATTCACTCTTGAACTTCAGAACTTTAGGTGATATACAGACTTGAGCAAGCACTCTCTGAATCGGAATCACAAGTAGCGCTGAACATGTATGATTTACTTAATCCTAAATCCCACAAACCATGCAATTTGCCATCATGGTATAGAAAGGGGTGCTTCCAAGAGATTCGATCGAATTCATAAATGATGAGAATGTCATACCCCCTATTGGTCTTGTAGAAATTATCTATTGTATCAATCTAAAGCTAAATACCTAGAGGCTGAAGAAATTTCTATGTTTGTATTTTAAGGATATAATCAGGGACTATAATAAGTACTTTCTTGCCCTGCTGAATCCAATAACAAGCCAAAAGTCCCATAATCCAGGTTTTACCAGACGCCGTTGGCATTTAAACTTGAATGTTGTTTTACTGATGACTCAAAATTATAGCAGATATTGTCGACTAATAAGATGAGTGCTTATAATCTTAACAAATTTCCTACATTTATTGAGAGTATCTGTAAGCTTCCTCAATCGACATTAAGTGATCAACAATCGCAGTTTTAGAAAACTCCTACCAAACTTGCTAACTCTTCATTTCAATCTCAGTTTAATTCTTCTAATTTTACGAACTTGAGTGTAGTTTATTGAGTTCACTCATCCATGAAGTCTCATCCTGCTTAAATATTTACTCTAACTATTCAATCTCGAAGTCCTTCACAGATTAAAGGACGACCAATAGTCGCTCCAGTTGTAAGTTAATGTGTGGGCGACTCGATAGCATCGTGAGAAGGATTCTCCTTTATGAAAATACTCCTATAAGCTCATTTAGCATACTTGAGGGATCCTGCTTGACCTTTGTTATTGAAATCATCGTAATAACATCTTCTCGGTATAGCTTGTTGACCTTTTTAATTGTCGATATGAAATGATTGTATAGAAAATTTTCTTTGTTTTTTACGATAACCTCGGCCTCCTTTTCACTGAAACCATTCTTGACTAGAAATTATTGGAAGATGTCCATGCTTTCAGGTGAAGTTGCAGTCTTAAGCGATGAAAGTGAATTAAGTTCTAGCATAAGGCCCACCAGCCCCATAGTAATTGGCTGGTTGCTATCTTTGAGGTGTCTGTTTATTGATGATGCCATCGTGCCTAAAACTATTCTCTCCGTTTCATCAAAAATTTGAATATCGACAACACTCTGCTTTAAGTTCGGATAGAGTGTGTGAATCAGAGTTTGGCCTTCCAATGCCAACTCTTTTATTATTGCAGAGGCAGCCAAGTGAAACTTGAGAATTTGTGATTGAGAATAATTCTTGAGCTCCTTCTCGATTTGTTGAATCTCTCTAGTCTTGAACAATTCAATTATATGATTTTGTTCATGCTTCAGCTGAGTATCAATACTGCCAACATAAAAGTCTTTATCTTAAATGAGAGACTGATTCAATTTTTGAATCACATTAAGCTAAAACCCTTCATCCAGCTCTGAAAAATGCTGAATAAGAAAGATAGATATTCTTGAAGTGTCATTGGTAGATAAATTTGCTTGCAAAGGAGTGTCACTTGAGAACTTGGCTCTAGCCTTCTGGGAACTTTTGTTAATCTTGGAAGGCGGCTCTAAAGCTGATCCTCTTTTCTATAATTATGTGTCTTCCTTGATTTTCAGACCTCCGAGGGCTCACCTCAGGGACTGTCTCTTGACTCTGATGTAGTTTTTTATAAGTTCGCGATTAAGAGCATTTAGAGGGTGTTCAGATAATTTTGGATGATCTTAAATGTCTTTATAGGTTTTCTGAAAGTTGTTTGTAATCAGTCTTAATGCCAACTTTGACTGAGAACATGGAGTTTTGACGTCTGGCTGATCATAATACTATTTGAAGTCAGAATATGTTTTCTTTATTTTACTTAGATTTTCTTTGGATTAGTATTTTTTCTCTCTCTTATTCGTATCTTCTGAGGATCTTGAATGTCCTGACAACATTGACTTAGTAGATCAAAACTTTAGTTAATAACGAGAATCGTCACTATCGAACATTTGTGATAAAGACTTCGTTAAAATTTGAATGAATGATTAATTTTTAGATCAACATTTTAAACAAAAGACACAATATTAGATTCTGCTTTAATCTATGTCATTTAATTTCAGTTCTTCTTCGTCTAAGATAATCTTTTGTAAGCATTCTCTCCTACCAATTACTTTAGGTCATTGAGACTCTCGACAACATCATGCTCCTTTTAGGCGTCTGATACTGCCTCCAGAAGCACTTTGCTGAATCGCTTCTTATATATGAGAGATACTAGTTGCTCGAGCTAGTCGAGCTTTTCAATTGATATTTCCTTCATCTTATGTAAAAGCTGCTATTTTGGCAAGTTTGATACCGGGAAATATTTTGATTGCAATGCTCCCATACTTCGTGAGCTCCTGCCCCTCATTTGTAGATATTGACTCTCTGAATCAATGTCGCATGCAATTAGTACCTTGGCATCAGATCTGAACCTCGTGTTGTAACCATAACTTTCATTTTTACCAAGAATTAAAATCCCATTAACCCAAGATTGAATTTCATCTAAAGTTGCTGGAGAGATGCCCACCCTTACCTTAATTTAATCCATTTAAGCGATCATATCTCGAACAATGATCTTCTCATCTTCATTACAGAAGATTATGATGGGGCTTGCAAGGCAGTATTCCTCGATTTCCTTCTTTAGTTTTGAGAGCCTGTCATCTACATTAGAGCAGATAATAACTTCGCCGCCCTAATCTTGGTTCAATGAATGCAAAAGTTCTTGAACTTCAGAACTTTAGGTGATATACAGACTTGAGCAAGCACTCTCTGAATACCGGAATCACAGGTAGCGCTGAACATGTATGATTTACTTAATCCTAAATCCCACAAACCATGCAATTTGCCATCATGGTATAGAAAGGGATGCTTCCAAGAGATTCGATCGAATTCATCAATGATGACAATCTCATACCCCCTATTGGTCTTGTAGAAATTATCTATTGTATCAATCTAAAACTAAATACCTAGAGGCTAAAGAAATTTCTATGTATGTATTTTAAGGATATAATCAGGGACTATAATAAGTACTTTCTTGCCCTGCTGAATCCAATAACAAGCCAAAAGTCCCATAATCCAAGTTTTACCAGACGCCGTTGGCATTTAAACTTGAATGTTGTTTTAGTGATGACTCAAAATTATAGCAGATATTGTCGACTAATAAGATGAGTGCTTATAATCTTAACAAATTTCCTACATTTATTGAGAGTATCTGTAAGCTTCCTCAATCGACATTAAGTGATCAACAATCGCAGTTTTAGAAAACTCCTACCACTTGCTAACTCTTCATTTCAATCTCAGTTTAATTCTTCTAATTTTACGAACTTGAGTGTAGTTTATTGAGTTCACTCATCCATGAAGTCTCATCCTGCTTAAATATTTACTCTAACTATTCAATCTCGAAGTCCTTCACAGATTAAAGGACGACCAATAGTCGCTCCAGTTGTAAGTTAATGTGTGGGCGACTCGATAGCATCGTGAGAAGGATTCTCCTTTATGAAAATACTCCTATAAGCTCATTTAGCATACTTGAGGGATCCTGCTTGACCTTTGTTATTGAAATCATCGTAATAACATCTTCTCGGTATAGCTTGTTGACCTTTTTAATTGTCGATATGAAATGATTGTATAGAAAATTTTCTTTGTTTTTTACGATAACCTCGGCCTCCTTTTCACTGAAACCATTCTTGACTAGAAATTATTGGAAGATGTCCATGCTTTCAGGTGAAGTTGCAGTCTTAAGCGATGAAAGTGAATTAAGTTCTAGCATAAGGCCCACCAGCCCCATAGTAATTGGCTGGTTGCTATCTTTGAGGTGTCTGTTTATTGATGATGCCATCGTGCCTAAAACTATTCTCTCCGTTTCATCAAAAATTTGAATATCGACACTCTGCTTTAAGTTCGGATAGAGTGTGTGAATCAGAGTTTGGCCTTCCAATGGCAACTCTTTTATTATTGCAGAGGCAGCCAAGTGAAACTTGAGAATTTGTGATTGAGAATAATTCTTGAGCTCCTTCTCGATTTGTTGAATCTCTCTAGTCTTGAACAATTCAATTATATGATTTTTTTCATGTTTCAGCTGAGTATCAATACTGCCAACATAAAAGTCTTTATCTTAAATGAGAGACTGATTCAATTTTTGAATCACATTAAGCTAAAACCCTTCATCCAGCTCTGAAAAATGCTGAATAAGAAAGATAGATATTCTTGAAGTGTCATTGGTAGATAAATTTGCTTGCAAAGGAGTGTCACTTGAGAACTTGGCTCTAGCCTTCTGGGAACTTTTGTTAATCTTGGAAGGCGGCTCTAAAGCTGATCCTCTTTTCTATAATTATGTGTCTTCCTTGATTTTCAGACCTCCGAGGGCTCACCTCAGGGACTGTCTCTTGACTCTGATGTAGTTTTTTATAAGTTCGCGATTAAGAGCATTTAGAGGGTGTTCAGATAATTTTGGATGATCTTAAATGTCTTTATAGGTTTTCTGAAAGTTGTTTGTAATCAGTCTTAATGCCAACTTTGACTGAGAACATGGAGTTTTGACGTCTGGCTGATCATAATACTATTTGAAGTCAGAATATGTTTTCTTTATTTTACTTAGATTTTCTTTGGATTAGTATTTTTTCTCTCTCTTATTCGTATCTTCTGAGGATCTTGAATGTCCTGACAACATTGACTTAGTAGATCAAAACTTTAGTTAATAACGAGAATCGTCACTA
This sequence comes from Oxytricha trifallax, assembly GCA_000711775.1. Lineage (NCBI taxonomy): Eukaryota > Ciliophora > Spirotrichea > Sporadotrichida > Oxytrichidae > Oxytricha > Oxytricha trifallax. The sequence continues at coordinate 13,060 of ARYC01021513.1, forward strand.
TCGAACATTTAGTAAAAATCGTTAAAATTTGAATGAATGATTAATTTTTAGATCAACATTTTCAACAAAAGACACAATATTAGATTCTGCTTTAATCTATGTCATTTAATTTCAGTTCTTCTTCGTCTAAGATAATCTTTTGTAAGCATTCTCTCCTACCAATTACTTTAGGTCATTGAGACTCTCGACAACATCATGCTCCTTTTAGGAGTCTGATACTGCCTCCAGAAGCACTTTGCTGAATCGCTTCTTATATATGAGAGATACTAGTTGCTCGAGCTAGTCGAGCTTTTCATTTGATATTTCCTTCATCTTATGTAAAAGCTGCTATTTTGGCAAGTTTGATACCGGGAAATATTTTGATTGCAATGCTCCCATACTTCGTGAGCTCCTGCCCATCATTTGTAGATATTGACTCTCTGAATCAATGTCGCATGCAATTAGTACCTTGGCATCAGATCAGAACCTCGTGTTATAACCATAACTTTCATTTTTACCAATAATTAAAATCCCATTAACCCAAGATTGAATTTCATCTAAAGTTGCTGGAGAGATGCCCACCCTTACCTTAATTTAATCCATTTAAGCGATCATATCTCGAACAATGATCTTCTCATCTTCATTACAGAAGATTATGATGGGGCTTGCAAGGCAGTATTCCTCGATTTCCCTTCTTTAGTTTTGAGAGCCTGTCATCTACATTAGAGAAGATAATAACTTGGCCGCCCTAATCTTGGTTCAGTGAATGCAAAAGTTCGTATTCACTCTTGAACTTCAGAACTTTAGGTAATAAACAGACTTGAGCAAGCACTCTCTGAATACCGGAATCACAAGTAGCGCTGAACATGTATGATTTACTTAATCCTAAATCCCACAAACCATGCAATTTGCCATCATGGTATAGAAAGGGATGCTTCCAAGAGATTCGATTGAATTCATCAATGATGAGAATGTCATACCCCCTATTGGTCTTGTAGAAATTATCTATTGTATCAATCTAAAACTAAATACCTAGAGGCTAAAGAAATTTCTATGTATGTATTTTAAGGATATAATCAGGGACTATAATAAGTACTTTCTTGCCCTGCTGAATCCAATAACAAGCCAAAAGTCCCATAATCCAAGTTTTACCAGACGCCGTTGGCATTTAAACTTGAATGTTGTTTTAGTGATGACTCAAAATTATAGCAGATATTGTCGACTAATAAGATGAGTGCTTATAATCTTAACAAATTTCCTACATTTATTGAGAGTATCTGTAAGCTTCCTCAATCGACATTAAGTGATCAACAATCGCAGTTTTAGAAAACTCCTACCAAAACTTGCTAACTCTTCATTTCAATCTCAGTTTAATTCTTCTAATTTTACGAACTTGAGTGTAGTTTATTGAGTTCACTCATCCATGAAGTCTCATCCTGCTTAAATATTTACTCTAACTATTCAATCTCGAAGTCCTTCACAGATTAAAGGACGACCAATAGTCGCTCCAGTTGTAAGTTAATGTGTGGGCGACTCGATAGCATCGTGAGAAGGATTCTCCTTTATGAAAATACTCCTATAAGCTCATTTAGCATACTTGAGGGATCCTGCTTGACCTTTGTTATTGAAATCATCGTAATAACATCTTCTCGGTATAGCTTGTTGACCTTTTAAATTGTCGATATGAAATGATTGTATAGAAAATTTTCTTTGTTTTTTACGATAACCTCGGCCTCCTTTTCACTGAAACCATTCTTGACTAGAAATTATTGGAAGATGTCCATGCTTTCAGGTGAAGTTGCAGTCTTAAGCGATGAAAGTGAATTAAGTTCTAGCATAAGGCCCACCAGCCCCATAGTAATTGGCTGGTTGCTATCTTTGAGGTGTCTGTTTATTGATGATGCCATCGTGCCTAAAACTATTCTCTCCGTTTCATCAAAAATTTGAATATCGACAACACTCTGCTTTAAGTTCGGATAGAGTGTGTGAATCAGAGTTTGGCCTTCCAATGCCAACTCTTTTATTATTGCAGAGGCAGCCAAGTGAAACTTGAGAATTTGTGATTGAGAATAATTCTTGAGCTCCTTCTCGATTTGTTGAATCTCTCTAGTCTTGAACAATTCAATTATATGATTTTGTTCATGCTTCAGCTGAGTATCAATACTGCCAACATAAAAGTCTTTATCTTAAATGAGAGACTGATTCAATTTTTGAATCACATTAAGCTAAAACCCTTCATCCAGCTCTGAAAAATGCTGAATAAGAAAGATAGATATTCTTGAAGTGTCATTGGTAGATAAATTTGCTTGCAAAGGAGTGTCACTTGAGAACTTGGCTCTAGCCTTCTGGGAACTTTTGTTAATCTTGGAAGGCGGCTCTAAAGCTGATCCTCTTTTCTATAATTATGTGTCTTCCTTGATTTTCAGACCTCCGAGGGCTCACCTCAGGGACTGTCTCTTGACTCTGATGTAGTTTTTTATAAGTTCGCGATTAAGAGCATTTAGAGGGTGTTCAGATAATTTTGGATGATCTTAAATGTCTTTATAGGTTTTCTGAAAGTTGTTTGTAATCAGTCTTAATGCCAACTTTGACTGAGAACATGGAGTTTTGACGTCTGGCTGATCATAATACTATTTGAAGTCAGAATATGTTTTCTTTATTTTACTTAGATTTTCTTTGGATTAGTATTTTTTCTCTCTCTTATTCGTATCTTCTGAGGATCTTGAATGTCCTGACAACATTGACTTAGTAGATCAAAACTTTAGTTAATAACGAGAATCGTCACTATCGAAGCATTTAGTAAAAATCGTTAAAATTTGAATGAATGATTAATTTTTAGATCAACATTTTAAACAAAAGACACAATATTAGATTCTGCTTTAATCTATGTCATTTAATTTCAGTTCTTCTTCGTCTAAGATAATCTTTTGTAAGCATTCTCTCCTACCAATTACTTTAAGTCATTGAGACTCTCGACAACATCATGCTCCTTTTAGGCGTCTGATACTGCCTCCAGAAGCACTTTGCTGAATCGCTTCTTTATATATGAGAGATACTAGTTGCTCGAGCTAGTCGAGCTTTTCATTTGATATTTCCTTCATCTTATGTAAAAGCTGCTATTTTGGCAAGTTTGATACCGGGAAATATTTTGATTGCAATGCTCCCATACTTCGTGAGCTCCTGTCCCTCATTTGTAGATATTGACTCTCTGAATCAATTTCGCATGCAATTACTACCTTGGCATCAGATCTGAACCTCATGTTGTAACCATAACTTTCATTTTTACCAAGAATTAAAATCCCATTAACCCAAGATTGAATTTCATCTAAAGTTGCTGGAGAGATGCCCACCCTTACCTTAATTTAATCCATTTAAGCGATCATATCTCGAACAATGATCTTCTCATCTTCATTACAGAAGATTATGATGGGGCTTGCAAGGCAGTATTTTTCTATTTCCTTCTTTAGTTTTGAGAGCCTGTCATCTACATTAGAGCAGATAATAACTTCGCCGCCCTAATCTTGGTTCAGTGAATGCAAAAGTTCGTATTCACTCTTGAACTTCAGAACTTTAGGTGATATACAGACTTGAGCAAGCACTCTCTGAATCGGAATCACAAGTAGCGCTGAACATGTATGATTTACTTAATCCTAAATCCCACAAACCATGCAATTTGCCATCATGGTATAGAAAGGGGTGCTTCCAAGAGATTCGATCGAATTCATAAATGATGAGAATGTCATACCCCCTATTGGTCTTGTAGAAATTATCTATTGTATCAATCTAAAGCTAAATACCTAGAGGCTGAAGAAATTTCTATGTTTGTATTTTAAGGATATAATCAGGGACTATAATAAGTACTTTCTTGCCCTGCTGAATCCAATAACAAGCCAAAAGTCCCATAATCCAGGTTTTACCAGACGCCGTTGGCATTTAAACTTGAATGTTGTTTTACTGATGACTCAAAATTATAGCAGATATTGTCGACTAATAAGATGAGTGCTTATAATCTTAACAAATTTCCTACATTTATTGAGAGTATCTGTAAGCTTCCTCAATCGACATTAAGTTATCAACAATCGCAGTTTTAGAAAACTCCTACCAAACTTGCTAACTCTTCATTTCAATCTCAGTTTAATTCTTCTAATTTTACGAACTTGAGTGTAGTTTATTGAGTTCACTCATCCATGAAGTCTCATCCTGCTTAAATATTTACTCTAACTATTCAATCTCGAAGTCCTTCACAGATTAAAGGACGACCAATAGTCGCTCCAGTTGTAAGTTAATGTGTGGGCGACTCGATAGCATCGTGAGAAGGATTCTCCTTTATGAAAATACTCCTATAAGCTCATTTAGCATACTTGAGGGATCCTGCTTGACCTTTGTTATTGAAATCATCGTAATAACATCTTCTCGGTATAGCTTGTTGACCTTTTAAATTGTCGATATGAAATGATTGTATAGAAAATTTTCTTTGTTTTTTACGATAACCTCGGCCTCCTTTTCACTGAAACCATTCTTGACTAGAAATTATTGGAAGATGTCCATGCTTTCAGGTGAAGTTGCAGTCTTAAGCGATGAAAGTGAATTAAGTTCTAGCATAAGGCCCACCAGCCCCATAGTAATTGGCTGGTTGCTATCTTTGAGGTGTCTGTTTATTGATGATGCCATCGTGCCTAAAACTATTCTCTCCGTTTCATCAAAAATTTGAATATCGACAACACTCTGCTTTAAGTTCGGATAGAGGGTGTGAATCAGAGTTTGGCCTTCCAATGCCAACTCTTTTATTATTGCAGAGGCAGCCAAGTGAAACTTGAGAATTTGTGATTGAGAATAATTCTTGAGCTCCTTCTCGATTTGTTGAATCTCTCTAGTCTTGAACAATTCAATTATATGATTTTGTTCATGTTTCAGCTGAGTATCAATACTGCCAACATAAAAGTCTTTATCTTAAATGAGAGACTGATTCAATTTTTGAATCACATTAAGCTAAAACCCTTCATCCAGCTCTGAAAAATGCTGAATAAGAAAGATAGATATTCTTGAAGTGTCATTGGTAGATAAATTTGCTTGCAAAGGAGTGTCACTTGAGAACTTGGCTCTAGCCTTCTGGGAACTTTTGTTAATCTTGGAAGGCGGCTCTAAAGCTGATCCTCTTTTCTATAATTATGTGTCTTCCTTGATTTTCAGACCTCCGAGGGCTCACCTCAGGGACTGTCTCTTGACTCTGATGTAGTTTTTTATAAGTTCGCGATTAAGAGCATTTAGAGGGTGTTCAGATAATTTTGGATGATCTTAAATGTCTTTATAGGTTTTCTGAAAGTTGTTTGTAATCAGTCTTAATGCCAACTTTGACTGAGAACATGGAGTTTTGACGTCTGGCTGATCATAATACTATTTGAAGTCAGAATATGTTTTCTTTATTTTACTTAGATTTTCTTTGGATTAGTATTTTTTCTCTCTCTTATTCGTATCTTCTGAGGATCTTGAATGTCCTGACAACATTGACTTAGTAGATGACAACTTTAGTTAATAGCGAGAATCGTCACTATCGAACATTTAGTAAAAATCGTTAAAATTTGAATGAATGATTAATTTTTAGATCAACATTTTCAACAAAAGACACAATATTAGATTCTGCTTTAATCTATGTCATTTAATTTCAGTTCTTCTTCGTCTAAGATAATCTTTTGTAAGCATTCTCTCCTACCAATTACTTTAGGTCATTGAGACTCTCGACAACATCATGCTCCTTTTAGGAGTCTGATACTGCCTCCAGAAGCACTTTGCTGAATCGCTTCTTATATATGAGAGATACTAGTTGCTCGAGCTAGTCGAGCTTTTCATTTGATATTTCCTTCATCTTATGTAAAAGCTGCTATTTTGGCAAGTTTGATACCGGGAAATATTTTGATTGCAATGCTCCCATACTTCGTGAGCTCCTGTCCCTCATTTGTAGATATTGACTCTCTGAATCAATTTCGCATGCAATTACTACCTTGGCATCAGATCTGAACCTCATGTTGTAACCATAACTTTCATTTTTACCAAGAATTAAAATCCCATTAACCCAAGATTGAATTTCATCTAAAGTTGCTGGAGAGATGCCCACCCTTACCTTAATTTAATCCATTTAAGCGATCATATCTCGAACAATGATCTTCTCATCTTCATTACAGAAGATTATGATGGGGCTTGCAAGGCAGTATTCCTCGATTTCCTTCTTTAGTTTTGAGAGCCTGTCATCTACATTAGAGCAGATAATAACTTCGCCGCCCTAATCTTGGTTCAATGAATGCAAAAGTTCTTGAACTTCAGAACTTTAGGTGATATACAGACTTGAGCAAGCACTCTCTGAATGCCGGAATCACAGGTAGCGCTGAACATGTATGATTTACTTAATCCTAAATCTCACAAAGCATGCAATTTGCCATCATGGTATAGAAAGGGATGCTT
>ARYC01021514.1:0-18519 GCA_000711775.1 Oxytricha trifallax
GAAATCATCGTAATAACATCTTCTCGGTATAGCTTGTTGACCTTTTTAATTGTCGATATGAAATCATTGTATAGAAAATTTTCTTTGTTTTTGACGATAACCTCGGCCTCCTTTTCACTGAAACTATTCTTGACTAGAAATTATTGGAAGATGTCCATGCTTTCAGGTGAAGTTGCAGTCTTAAGCGATGAAAGTGAATTAAGTTCTAGCATAAGGCCCACCAGCCCCATAGTAATTGGCTGGTTGCTATCTTTGAGGTGTCTGTTTATTGATGATGCCATCGTGCCTAAAACTATTCTCTCCGTTTCATCAAAAATTTAATATCGACAACACTCTGCTTTAAGTTCGGATAGAGTGTGTGAATCAGAGTTTGGCCTTCCAATGCCAACTCTTTTATTATTGCAGAGGCAGCCAAGTGAAACTTGAGAATTTGTGATTGAGAATAATTCTTGAGCTCCTTCTCGATTTGTTGAATCTCTCTAGTCTTGAACAATTCAATTATATGATTTTGTTCATGCTTCAGCTGAGTATCAATACTGCCAACATAAAAGTCTTTATCTTAAATGAGAGACTGATTCAATTTTTGAATCACATTAAGCTAAAACCCTTCATCCAGCTCTGAAAAATGCTGAATAAGGAAGATAGATATTCTTGAAGTGTCATTGGTAGATTAATTTGCTTGCTAATGAGTGTCACTTGAAAACTTGGTTCTAGCCTTCTGGGAACTTTTGTTAATCTTGGCAGGCGGCTCTAAAGCTGATCCTCTTTTCTATAATTATGTGTCTTCCTTGATTTTCAGACCTCCGAGAGCTCACCTCAGGGACTGTCTCTTGACTCTGATGTAGTTTTTTATAAGTTCGCGATCAAGAGCATTTAGAGGGTGTTCAGATAGTTTTTGATGATCTTAAATGTCTTTATAGGTTTTCTGAAAGTTGTTTGTAATCAGTCCTAATACCAACTTTGACTGAGAACATGGAGTTTTGACGTTTGGCTAATCATAATACTATTTGAACTCAGAATATGTTTTCTTTATTTTACTTAGATTTTCTTTGGATTAGTATTTTTTCTCTCTCTTATTCGTATCTTCTGAGGATCTTGAATGTGCTGATAACATTGACTTAGTAGATCAAAACTTTAGTTAATAACGAGAATCGTCACTATCGAGAACATTCTTACAAGATCGTTAAAATTTGAATGAATGATTAATTTTTAGATCAACATTCTCAACAAAAGACACAATATTACATTCTGCTTTAATCTATGTCATTTAATTTCAGTTCTTCTTCGTCTAAGATAATCTTTTGTAAGCATTCTCTCCTACCAATTACTTTAGGTCATTGAGACTCTCGACGACATCATGCTCCTTTTAGGCGTCTGATACTGCCTCCAGAAGCACTTTGCTGAATCGCTTCTTATATATGAGAGATATTAATTGCTCGAGCTAGTCGAGCTTTTCAATTGATATTTCCTTCATCTTATGTAAAAGCTGCTATTTTGGCAAGTTTGATACCGGGAAATATTTTGATTGCAATGCTCCCATACTTCGTGAGCTCCTGTCCCTCATTTGTAGATATTGACTCTCTGAATCAATTTCGCATGCAATTACTACCTTGGCATCAGATCTGAACCTCATGTTGTAACCATAACTTTCATTTTTACCAAGAATTAAAATCCCATTAACCCAAGATTGAATTTCATCTAAAGTTGCTGGAGAGATGCCCACCCTTACCTTAATTTAATCCATTTAAGCGATCATATCTCGAACAATGATCTTCTCATCTTCATTACAGAAGATTATGATGGGGCTTGCAAGGCAGTATTTTTCTATTTCCTTCTTTAGTTTTGAGAGCCTGTCATCTACATTAGAGCAGATAATAACTTCGCCGCCCTAATCTTGGTTCAGTGAATGCAAAAGTTCGTATTCACTCTTGAACTTCAGAACTTTAGGTGATATACAGACTTGAGCAAGCACTCTCTGAATCGGAATCACAAGTAGCGCTGAACATGTATGATTTACTTAATCCTAAATCCCACAAACCATGCAATTTGCCATCATGGTATAGAAAGGGGTGCTTCCAAGAGATTCGATCGAATTCATAAATGATGAGAATGTCATACCCCCTATTGGTCTTGTAGAAATGGTGTGAGTGCATCTTGTATGTTCAGAGTCTGGAGTAAGCACAATATGCCTGTAGGAGGGCTGGAAACGAAATTTTATGGTGTGTTTGTTTGTATTTTAGAGAGGACTACCTCAGGGGGGGACTATGGAATAAGTACTTTCATTCCCTGTGCTTGAATCGGTAATAACAAGCTAATAATCGTGCATAATACCAAGTTTTACCGAAACGCCGTTGCATTGTAGAACTTGGAACTGTTTGTTTACTGATGGGAGCTCGAATAAGGTGGCGGGGTATAGCAATGATTTCGAGTAATTAAGTATGAGGCTGCTATTATATCTTAACAACGGATCCGCACATATTGAGAGTATCTGTAAGCTTCCTCAATCGACATTAAGTGATCAACAATCGCAGTTTTAGAAAACTCCTACCAAACTTGCTAACTCATTATTTCAATCTCAGTTTAATTCTTCTAATTTTACGAACTTGAGTGTAGTTTATTGAGTTCACTCATCCACGAAGTCTCATCCTGCTTAAATATTTACTCTAACTATTCAATCTCGAAGTCCTTCACAGATTAAAGGACGACCAATAGTCGCTCCAGTTGTAAGTTGATGTGTGGGCGACTCGATAGCATCGTGAGAAAGATTCTCCTTTATGAAAATACTCCTATAAGCTCATTTAGCATACTTGAGGGATCCTGTTTGACCTTTGTTATTGAAATCATCGTAATAACATCTTATCGGTATAGCTTGTTGACCATTTTAATTGTCGATATGAAATCATTGTATAGAAAATTTTCTTTGTTTTTGACGATAACCTTGGCCTCCTTTTCACTGAAACCATTCTTGACTAGAAATTATTGGAAGATGTCCATGCTTTCAGGTGAAGTTGCAGTCTTAAGCGATGAAAGTGAATTAAGTTCTAGCATAAGGCCCACCAGCCCCATAGTAATTGGCTGGTTGCTATTTTTGAGGTGTCTGTTTATTGACGATGCCATCGTGCCTAAAACTATTCTCTCCGTTTCATCGAAAATTTGAATATCGACACTCTGCTTTAAGTTCGGATAGAGTGTGTGAATCAGAGTTTGGCTTTCCAATAGCAACTCTTTTATTTTTGCAGAGGCAGCCAAGTGAAACTTGAGAATTTGTGATTGAGAATAATTCTTGAGCTCCTTCTCGATTTGTTGAATCTCTCGAGTCTTGAACAATTCAATTATATGATTTTTTTCATGTTTCAGCTGAGTATCAATACTGCCAACATAAAAGTCTTTATCTTAAATGAGAGACTGATTCAATTTTTGAATCACATTAAAGCTAAAACCCTTCATCCAGCTCTGAAAAATGCTGAATAAGGAAGATAGATATTCTTGAAGTGTCATTGGTAGATTAATTTGCTTGCTAATGAGTGTCACTTGAAAACTTGGTTCTAGCCTTCTGGGAACTTTTGTTAATCTTGGCAGGCGGCTCTAAAGCTGATCCTCTTTTCTATAATTATGTGTCTTCCTTGATTTTCAGACCTCCGAGAGCTCACCTCAGGGACTGTCTCTTGACTCTGATGTAGTTTTTTATAAGTTCGCGATCAAGAGCATTTAGAGGGTGTTCAGATAGTTTTTGATGATCTTAAATGTCTTTATAGGTTTTCTGAAAGTTGTTTGTAATCAGTCCTAATACCAACTTTGACTGAGAACATGGAGTTTTGACGTTTGGCTAATCATAATACTATTTGAACTCAGAATATGTTTTCTTTATTTTACTTAGATTTTCTTTGGATTAGTATTTTTTCTCTCTCTTATTCGTATCTTCTGAGGATCTTGAATGTGCTGATAACATTGACTTAGTAGATCAAAACTTTAGTTAATAACGAGAATCGTCACTATCGAACATTGAGTAAAAATCGTTAAAATTTGAAATGAATGATTAATTTTTAGATCAACATTTTAAACAAAAGACACAATATTAGATTCTGCTTTAATCTTTGTCATTTAATTTCAGTTCTTCTTCGTCTAAGATAATCTTTTGTAAGCATTCTCTCCTACTAATTACTTTAGGTCATTGAGACTCTCGACAACATCATGCTCCTTTAAGGAGTCTGATACTGCCTCCAGAAGCACTTTGCTGAATCGCTTCTTATATATGAGAGATACTAGTTGCTCGAGCTAGTCGAGCTTTTCAATTGATTATTTCCTTCATCTTATGTAAAAGCTGCTATTTTGGCAAGTTTGATACCGGGAAATATTTTGATTGCAATGCTCCCATACTTCGTGAGCTCCTGCCCATCATTTGTAGATATTGACTCTCTGAATCAATGTCGCATGCAATTAGTACCTTGGCATCAGATCAGAACCTCGTGTTATAACCATAACTTTCATTTTTACCAATAATTAAAATCCCATTAACCCAAGATTGAATTTCATCTAAAGTTGCTGGAGAGATGCCCACCCTTACCTTAATTTAATCCATTTAAGCGATCATATCTCGAACAATGATCTTCTCATCTTCATTACAGAAGATTATGATGGGGCTTGCAAGGCAGTATTTTTCTATTTCCTTCTTTAGTTTTGAGAGCCTGTCATCTACATTAGAGCAGATAATAACTTCGCCGCCCTAATCTTGGTTCAGTGAATGCAAAAGTTCGTATTCACTCTTGAACTTCAGAACTTTAGGTGATATACAGACTTGAGCAAGCACTCTCTGAATCGGAATCACAAGTAGCGCTGAACATGTATGATTTACTTAATCCTAAATCCCACAAACCATGCAATTTGCCATCATGGTATAGAAAGGGGTGCTTCCAAGAGATTCGATCGAATTCATAAATGATGAGAATGTCATACCCCCTATTGGTCTTGTAGAAATTATCTATTGTATCAATCTAAAGCTAAATACCTAGAGGCTGAAGAAATTTCTATGTTTGTATTTTAAGGATATAATCAGGGACTATAATAAGTACTTTCTTGCCCTGCTGAATCCAATAACAAGCCAAAAGTCCCATAATCCAGGTTTTACCAGACGCCGTTGGCATTTAAAACTTGAATGTTGTTTTACTGATGACTCAAAATTATAGCAGATATTGTCGACTAATAAGATGAGTGCTTATAATCTTAACAAATTTCCTACATTTATTGAGAGTATCTGTAAGCTTCCTCAATCGACATTAAGTTATCAACAATCGCAGTTTTAGAAAACTCCTACCAAACTTGCTAACTCTTCATTTCAATCTCAGTTTAATTCTTCTAATTTTACGAACTTGAGTGTAGTTTATTGAGTTCACTCATCCATGAAGTCTCATCCTGCTTAAATATTTACTCTAACTATTCAATCTCGAAGTCCTTCACAGATTAAAGGACGACCAATAGTCGCTCCAGTTGTAAGTTGATGTGTGGGCGACTCGATAGCATCGTGAGAAGGATTCTCCTTTATGAAAATACTCCTATAAGCTCATTTAGCATACTTGAGGGATCCTGCTTAACCTTTGTTATTGAAATCATCGTAATAACATCTTCTCGGTATAGCTTGTTGACCTTTTTAATTGTCGATATGAAATGATTGTATAGAAAATTTTCTTTGTTTTTTACGATAACCTCGGCCTCCTTTTCACTGAAACCATTCTTGACTAGAAATTATTGGAAGATGTCCATGCTTTCAGGTGAAGTTGCAGTCTTAAGCGATGAAAGTGAATTAAGTTCTAGCATAAGGCCCACCAGCCCCATTAGTAATTGGCTGGTTGCTATCTTTGAGGTGTCTGTTTATTGATGATGCCATCGTGCCTAAAACTATTCTCTCCGTTTCATCAAAAATTTGGAATATCGACAACACTCTGCTTTAAGTTCGGATAGAGTGTGTGAATCAGAGTTTGGCCTTCCAATGCCAACTCTTTTATTATTGCAGAGGCAGCCAAGTGAAACTTGAGAATTTGTGATTGAGAATAATTCTTGAGCTCCTTCTCGATTTGTTGAATCTCTCTAGTCTTGAACAATTCAATTATATGATTTTGTTCATGCTTCAGCTGAGTATCAATACTGTGCCAACATAAAAGTCTTTATCTTAAATGAGAGACTGATTCAATTTTTGAATCACATTAAGCTAAAACCCTTCATCCAGCTCTGAAAAATGCTGAATAAGAAAGATAGATATTCTTGAAGTGTCATTGGTAGATAAATTTGCTTGCAAAGGAGTGTCACTTGAGAACTTGGCTCTAGCCTTCTGGGAACTTTTGTTAATCTTGGAAGGCGGCTCTAAAGCTGATCCTCTTTTCTATAATTATGTGTCTTCCTTGATTTTCAGACCTCCGAGGGCTCACCTCAGGGACTGTCTCTTGACTCTGATGTAGTTTTTTATAAGTTCGCGATTAAGAGCATTTAGAGGGTGTTCAGATAATTTTGGATGATCTTAAATGTCTTTATAGGTTTTCTGAAAGTTGTTTGTAATCAGTCTTAATGCCAACTTTGACTGAGAACATGGAGTTTTGACGTCTGGCTGATCATAATACTATTTGAAGTCAGAATATGTTTTCTTTATTTTACTTAGATTTTCTTTGGATTAGTATTTTTTCTCTCTCTTATTCGTATCTTCTGAGGATCTTGAATGTCCTGACAACATTGACTTAGTATCAAAACTTTAGTTAATAACGAGAATCGTCACTATCGAACATTTAGTAAAAATCGTTAAAATTTGAATGAATGATTAATTTTTAGATCAACATTTTAAACAAAAGACACAATATTAGATTCTGCTTTAATCTATGTCATTTAATTTCAGTTCTTCTTCGTCTAAGATAATCTTTTGTAAGCATTCTCTCCTACCAATTACTTTAAGTCATTGAGACTCTCGACAACATCATGCTCCTTTAAGGAGTCTGATACTGCCTCCAGAAGCACTTTGCTGAATCGCTTCTTATATATGAGAGATACTAGTTGCTCGAGCTAGTCGAGCTTTTCAATTGATATTTCCTTCATCTTATGTAAAAGCTGCTATTTTGGCAAGTTTGATACCGGGAAATATTTTGATTGCAATGCTCCCATACTTCGTGAGCTCCTGTCCCTCATTTGTAGATATTGACTCTCTGAATCAATTTCGCATGCAATTACTACCTTGGCATCAGATCTGAACCTCATGTTGTAACCATAACTTTCATTTTTACCAAGAATTAAAATCCCATAACCAAGATTGAATTTCATCTAAAGTTGCTGGAGAGATGCCCACCCTTACCTTAATTTAATCCATTTAAGCGATCATATCTCGAACAATGATCTTCTCATCTTCATTACAGAAGATTATGATGGGGCTTGCAAGGCAGTATTTTTCTATTTCCTTCTTTAGTTTTGAGAGCCTGTCATCTACATTAGAGCAGATAATAACTTCGCCGCCCTAATCTTGGTTCAGTGAATGCAAAAGTTCGTATTCACTCTTGAACTTCAGAACTTTAGGTGATATACAGACTTGAGCAAGCACTCTCTGAATCGGAATCACAAGTAGCGCTGAACATGTATGATTTACTTAATCCTAAATCCCACAAACCATGCAATTTGCCATCATGGTATAGAAAGGGGTGCTTCCAAGAGATTCGATCGAATTCATAAATGATGAGAATCAAAAACCAAAACCCCTTAGTGAGGTTTATAAGTGCTTTGATTTGTAGGGTATTGTTGGGGTCTTATTGGGGTTAGTAGTGAAAATGCAGGTTTTTTGAATTTAATGAATATTTAATGAGTATTATTGTATTTAATTCAAACAAATTTTATCTGCTTATCTTTGTGGTACCTCTTGAATCTAGCACTCTTGAGTGCTTCATGTATGTCTTCTAGCGATTATCTTGGATAAGCTGGAGCTCTCACGATTATCATATCTACAAGCTTCTTAATTTCATTGCAGACATCTTCCTGATGTATATGTTTAGAAGCCAAACCTATTGATTATTTTTCGTGCTTTGTTCCAAAGTAAGACATATTTTCCATATCGCACTCTAAGATTATGGCAGCAACTGCCCATACATCCCATTAAACAGAGCCATTAGTCCACTTCTCCCTGATTGGAAAGTATCCTGGAGTGCCAAGCACCTTAGCAAAAGTCACAATTTCTTATCTTATTGCTCTATTGAAATCAATGACTACAATTTCTAAAGAACAAAGATTTAACATAACATTTTCAGGCTTCAAATCTCTATGTACAAACCCAAGTTCATGAAGCTCTTAAACACCCTTAATCATTTCTAACAGTATCTCATTTAAATCATCTGGGTATCTAATATGATAGAGATACTCTCTCAAAGTCATTTCAAACTTTTTCAGTCTTAATGCAACAAAGCCATGCCCAAGAATAACTCCATCAAGTCTAAGCAAGTTCTTAAACTATTTTATCTAAGCCTCCCTCAGTATTATGTATTCATTTGCAAATTCATTTTGATACTGCTCATTTTTAATGAGATACTTGAAAGGATATACTTTGTAAGCATACTCATCAACCACTATCAGCTTAGCCTTGTTTGGCAAGTCAAAATGCAAGTAATTTTCAATACAGCTTTCAATATCAATTGCATTCAATGCAGGTATATACATAGCTCTCTCTTAAAGACATGCTATAAGAGTACCATTTGCTGGCTGATTCATTGATTCAAAACGCTTCTGCCTCTTGAGCCTTTCCTCCTGTTCTCTTTATGACTCAAGAGAGTTATTTTTTCTTTTAGCAGGTATAAGCTTTTAAGTTTCTTTATCTTTAATTAGGAATTCACTTAAGTGGTGCTTTTGCATATGCCTTTTAACTTTAGCTGAGTGAGTTTATGACTTCATGCATGTTGTGCATTGGTACCTTCCATCCACTTTGTCATGTTTAAAATAAACTTGGCTTTGCCAGAATGTACTTCTTTAATGTGCCTCTTCAAGCTCGACTCAGTTGAGAAGAAATTTTAGCAGTCTTCACATTAAAATGTTTTAATTTTTTCAATTGGTTGCTGTTCCTTATCTTCCTCAACCAATTCAACTTATATTTAAACTCCTATCTCTGCACTCTACTTCTTGTTTTAAACTTATATTTTAAAGATCTCAGCTTCAAACTCTAGAGCTCTTAGCTCAACCTCCTTTTCAATACAAATTACTTCTTGTTTCTTGGAGGAGCCAAAGTTGAGTAATGACTGACCTGTTCCAAGAGAAACTGCCTTACGATTTAAGTTGGACGCCATGTTTAAATTCAAATTTAAATTTCTATTATAAAGCTCTAATAACTATTCTGGCTATAGTCACTCTGTATAGGAGTTGATACGACAACAATTACGGTTGAATATAAGGTGTTAGAGATCATATTTATGCTTTGTTTATAAATATAATTTTTCTTATTTCATACTTAATAATTTCGATTTAGGTACCAACCAAGTATAAAATTGAGTTGGTACTGGTACCAATTAGGTTTTGAACCATTTTGGAACTTTTTCCATTAAAACCTCATTAGTTTAAAACTTTGTACTAATTAAGTTTTGGTACTATTAAATTGGTACCAATTAAATTTAAACGAATTTAGTACCGGTACTAATTAAATTTAAACAAATTTAGTACTAATTTAATGGAACTAAATAGATAATAATGGAGCTCCATCTCTAAAGTTTGATACAGCTTCTGCCAGCTTTCTCCACGTATCCTTACCAGGTTGACCTCCTATAAGATGCCCATATTTAATACTAAGATTTTTAATTGTAGGATCCAGAACTCTATATATTATAATTTGAAATTCAATAAGAAGAGAAGGAACAAGGAGGGAATCTATAAGTACTGCAATGAAGAGGGTTGAAGCTTAAGAAATGATCTCAAGATTTAGAAGCAAGGAAGATCTCTATCGATACCTCACTCAGGCATGGTAAGCATGTGACATATACTTAATCATATATTATAGTGGATTTATTCCTTCCAACGATGGAATGTACCAAAATTTCATTCTTAAAGCTATACTCTGCGATGAGAAGAAAGCCTTCAAAAACAGTGAAATAAAGTTGATAGATATACCAAACTACCCAGAGATTTCCAGTCACTAATCTCTACGAGGATGCGATGAATGATGAAGAGTTGGTCGTTTATCTTACTACCAAGAAACAACTCTCCAACAAGCTTCCAGAAAGGAGCTTCTTCTTTGGTGTTCTTGGCACTTTAAGAGAGAGTTATCTCAAAGAGATCATTGAAGAAGCTCACAAAAAACGCTACTCTATTTCTCCTGAAGATTAAAAGAAGCAAGGCATACTAATAAGTGAGGCCTGGCTCGCTGAGCTTAAGAAGCATCCTTACCTCTCTAGTAAGCATTGATTTAAACTTTATAGGGAAATCTGGGACTGGTATATTCCTAATGAAAGAGAATGCAAAGGTTCACAGAGAGAGAAAGTCAAAGAAAATATATGAAGTTAGCAAGAGACTTTATAAAGATGTTTAAAAGCCAGATGAAATGAATATAGATGCAGGTGCTGGCACTAAGAGAAGAAACATGGGCCCAGGCAAGCCATAAGAAGAGGAGAAGAAAGAGAAGCCAAATGCCTTTCTGGGTTAATTTAATATGTGAATATATTCATTCGTTTAAATCTAAAACTTATTTATAAACATTCATTCTTCCCTCTCTAGCACAAATTGTTGTCTTATCTATGCTCACTCTCTTACAGCTGCTTTGAATTAAGTCAACTGTATCGATGGGCAAGTCATGCAAAAGATGATACAGCAGCAGCTTCTTGTAGTGAGTCTTGATTTAGCTCCAGTAGAATTTAATTCCATTAAATTATGGGCTATAAGGAACGTTGTATACAGGAGTTATGTTTAACTCTTCACAAGCTTTCTTAGACTCCTTAGTCTTATGAACTGAGAGGTTATCACAAACAGGATGATCTCTTGGTTACTATACTTCTCTCTGAGTTTATGTAGGAACTCTATATAATACTCTCGCTTAATAGAGCGAGGGTGAATAACATAAATCTCTAGGCCTGAATCTTCACTTATACCAAGCTAATATTGCATGGGTGACTACCTTCACTTTTTAGTCATAAACTTCTATATTATCATACTTCTTATACCAAGACTTATTAATAAAAGTGTTGAAGATGAATACAGCTTCATCAGCGTGTATGAACTTGATGTTATTAGTAATAGCCCTCTTCATTTAATCATATATATAGTTTAAATTATTACTATAAAATGGCACTGTAAAATCAATCACTCTCTTCACTCTGTTGACAGTCTTGAAAGTAATACCATTTCTCTATAAATATTAGCTATAGTCTAAGGCGAGATACGCATGTCAGGAAACTTGCGATGAAACATCACAGTTCGCTAGTCTACTGGAAAGTGTGCCCAATACTTCAAAGTCTTCGAGTCGCAGAGGAAGTCAATATGGTGCTGTGAGAACTTTTATTTTCTTGCAGGATGCTTTCAAGTGCCTGAATTAAAATGCTAAACAGCTAATATGAAGTGATACCTAACAGTAGAGGCACTCTTGTGTAAGAGCTTTGCTATAGCTGCATAATTCAGTACTGGTTTGACTTAATCTATACTAATACTCGTACCATACCTAAGCTTAAGCAGTAAATCTAAATATTTCTCATCATATATAGACCCTAAATTTCGCTAATTTCTATTTCTCATATTGCAAATTGGCCTAATTTCTCTACTAACCCCAATAAGACCCCAACAATACCCTACAAATCAAAGCACTTATAAACCTCACTAAGGGGTTTTGGGGTTTTGAATGTCATACCCCCTATTGGTCTTGTAGAAATTATCTATTGTATCAATCTAAAGCTAAATACCTAGAGGCTGAAGAAATTTCTATGTTTCTAATTTAAGGATATAATCAGGGACTATAATAAGTACTTTCTTGCCCTTGCTGAATCCAATAACAAGCCAAAAGTCCCATAATCCAAGTTTTACCAGATGCCGTTGGCATTTAAACTTGAATGTTGTTTTACTGATGACTCAAAATTATAGCAGATATTGTCGACTAATAAGATGAGTGCTTATAATCTTAACAAATTTCCTACATTTATTGAGAGTATCTGTAAGCTTCCTCAATCGACATTAAGTGATCAACAATCGCAGTTTTAGAAAACTCCTTCCAAACTTGCTAACTCTTCATTTCAATCTCAGTTTAATTCTTCTAATTTTACGAACTTGAGTGTAGTTTATTGAGTTCACTCATCCATGAAGTCTCATCCTGCTTAAATATTTACTCTAACTATTCAATCTCGAAGTCCTTCACAGATTAAAGGACGACCAATAGTCGCTCCAGTTGTAAGTTAATGTGTGGGCGACTCGATAGCATCGTGAGAAGGATTCTCCTTTATGAAAATACTCCTATAAGCTCATTTAGCATACTTGAGGGATCCTGCTTGACCTTTGTTATTGAAATCATCGTAATAACATCTTCTCGGTATAGCTTGTTGACCTTTAAATTGTCGATATGAAATGATTGTATAGAAAATTTTCTTTGTTTTTTACGATAACCTCGGCCTCCTTTTCACTGAAACCATTCTTGACTAGAAATTATTGGAAGATGTCCATGCTTTCAGGTGAAGTTGCAGTCTTAAGCGATGAAAGTGAATTAAGTTCTAGCATAAGGCCCACCAGCCCCATAGTAATTGGCTGGTTGCTATCTTTGAGGTGTCTGTTTATTGATGATGCCATCGTGCCTAAAACTATTCTCTCCGTTTCATCAAAAATTTGAATATCGACAACACTCTGCTTTAAGTTCGGATAGAGGGTGTGAATCAGAGTTTGGCCTTCCAATGCCAACTCTTTTATTATTGCAGAGGCAGCCAAGTGAAACTTGAGAATTTGTGATTGAGAATAATTCTTGAGCTCCTTCTCGATTTGTTGAATCTCTCTAGTCTTGAACAATTCAATTATATGATTTTGTTCATGTTTCAGCTGAGTATCAATACTGCCAACATAAAAGTCTTTATCTTAAATGAGAGACTGATTCAATTTTTGAATCACATTAAGCTAAAACCCTTCATCCAGCTCTGAAAAATGCTGAATAAGAAAGATAGATATTCTTGAAGTGTCATTGGTAGATAAATTTGCTTGCAAAGGAGTGTCACTTGAGAACTTGGCTCTAGCCTTCTGGGAACTTTTGTTAATCTTGGAAGGCGGCTCTAAAGCTGATCCTCTTTTCTATAATTATGTGTCTTCCTTGATTTTCAGACCTCCGAGGGCTCACCTCAGGGACTGTCTCTTGACTCTGATGTAGTTTTTTATAAGTTCGCGATTAAGAGCATTTAGAGGGTGTTCAGATAATTTTGGATGATCTTAAATGTCTTTATAGGTTTTCTGAAAGTTGTTTGTAATCAGTCTTAATGCCAACTTTGACTGAGAACATGGAGTTTTGACGTCTGGCTGATCATAATACTATTTGAAGTCAGAATATGTTTTCTTTATTTTACTTAGATTTTCTTTGGATTAGTATTTTTTCTCTCTCTTATTCGTATCTTCTGAGGATCTTGAATGTCCTGACAACATTGACTTAGTTAGATCAAAACTTTAGTTAATAACGAGAATCGTCACTATCGAAGAACATTTAGTAAAAATCGTTAAAATTTGAATGAAATGATTAATTTTTAGATCAACATTTTAAACAAAAGACACAATATTAGATTCTGCTTTAATCTTTGTCATTTAATTTCAGTTCTTCTTCGTCTAAGATAATCTTTTGTAAGCATTCTCTCCTACTAATTACTTTAGGTCATTGAGACTCTCGACAACATCATGCTCCTTTAAGGAGTCTGATACTGCCTCCAGAAGCACTTTGCTGAATCGCTTCTTATATATGAGAGATACTAGTTGCTCGAGCTAGTCGAGCTTTTCAATTGATATTTCCTTCATCTTATGTAAAAGCTGCTATTTTGGCAAGTTTGATACCGGGAAATATTTTGATTGCAATGCTCCCATACTTCGTGAGCTCCTGTCCCTCATTTGTAGATATTGACTCTCTGAATCAATTTCGCATGCAATTACTACCTTGGCATCAGATCTGAACCTCATGTTGTAACCATAACTTTCATTTTTACCAAGAATTAAAATCCCATTAACCCAAGATTGAATTTCATCTAAAGTTGCTGGAGAGATGCCCACCCTTACCTTAATTTAATCCATTTAAGCGATCATATCTCGAACAATGATCTTCTCATCTTCATTACAGAAGATTATGATGGGGCTTGCAAGGCAGTATTTTTCTATTTCCTTCTTTAGTTTTGAGAGCCTGTCATCTACATTAGAGCAGATAATAACTTCGCCGCCCTAATCTTGGTTCAGTGAATGCAAAAGTTCGTATTCACTCTTGAACTTCAGAACTTTAGGTGATATACAGACTTGAGCAAGCACTCTCTGAATACCGGAATCACAGGTAGCGCTGAACATGTATGATTTACTTAATCCTAAATCCCACAAACCATGCAATTTGCCATCATGGTATAGAAAGGGATGCTTCCAAGAGATTCGATTGAATTCATCAATGATGAGAATGTCATACCCCCTATTGGTCTTGTAGAAATTATCTATTGTATCAATCTAAAACTAAATACCTAGAGGCTAAAGAAATTTCTATGTATGTATTTTAAGGATATAATCAGGGACTATAATAAGTACTTTCTTGCCCTGCTGAATCCAATAACAAGCCAAAAGTCCCATAATCCAAGTTTTACCAGACGCCGTTGGCATTTAAACTTGAATGTTGTTTTAGTGATGACTCAAAATTATAGCAGATATTGTCGACTAATAAGATGAGTGCTTATAATCTTAACAAATTTCCTACATTTATTGAGAGTATCTGTAAGCTTCCTCAATCGACATTAAGTGATCAACAATCGCAGTTTTAGAAAACTCCTACCAAATTTGCTAACTCTTCATTTCAATCTCAGTTTAATTCTTCTAATTTTACGAACTTGAGTGTAGTTTATTGAGTTCACTCATCCATGAAGTCTCATCCTGCTTAAATATTTACTCTAACTATTCAATCTCGAAGTCCTTCACAGATTAAAGGACGACCAATAGTCGCTCCAGTTGTAAGTTAATGTGTGGGCGACTCGATAGCATCGTGAGAAGGATTCTCCTTTATGAAAATACTCCTATAAGCTCATTTAGCATACTTGAGGGATCCTGCTTGACCTTTGTTATTGAAATCATCGTAATAACATCTTCTCGGTATAGCTTGTTGACCTTTTTAATTGTCGATATGAAATGATTGTATAGAAAATTTTCTTTGTTTTTTACGATAACCTCGGCCTCCTTTTCACTGAAACCATTCTTGACTAGAAATTATTGGAAGATGTCCATGCTTTCAGGTGAAGTTGCAGTCTTAAGCGATGAAAGTGAATTAAGTTCTAGCATAAGGCCCACCAGCCCCATAGTAATTGGCTGGTTGCTATCTTTGAGGTGTCTGTTTATTGATGATGCCATCGTGCCTAAAACTATTCTCTCCGTTTCATCAAAAATTTGAATATCGACAACACTCTGCTTTAAGTTCGGATAGAGTGTGTGAATCAGAGTTTGGCCTTCCAATGCCAACTCTTTTATTATTGCAGAGGCAGCCAAGTGAAACTTGAGAATTTGTGATTGAGAATAATTCTTGAGCTCCTTCTCGATTTGTTGAATCTCTCTAGTCTTGAACAATTCAATTATATGATTTTGTTCATGCTTCAGCTGAGTATCAATACTGCCAACATAAAAGTCTTTATCTTAAATGAGAGACTGATTCAATTTTTGAATCACATTAAGCTAAAACCCTTCATCCAGCTCTGAAAAATGCTGAATAAGAAAGATAGATATTCTTGAAGTGTCATTGGTAGATAAATTTGCTTGCAAAGGAGTGTCACTTGAGAACTTGGCTCTAGCCTTCTGGGAACTTTTGTTAATCTTGGAAGGCGGCTCTAAAGCTGATCCTCTTTTCTATAATTATGTGTCTTCCTTGATTTTCAGACCTCCGAGGGCTCACCTCAGGGACTGTCTCTTGACTCTGATGTAGTTTTTTATAAGTTCGCGATTAAGAGCATTTAGAGGGTGTTCAGATAATTTTGGATGATCTTAAATGTCTTTATAGGTTTTCTGAAAGTTGTTTGTAATCAGTCTTAATGCCAACTTTGACTGAGAACATGGAGTTTTGACGTCTGGCTGATCATAATACTATTTGAAGTCAGAATATGTTTTCTTTATTTTACTTAGATTTTCTTTGGATTAGTATTTTTTCTCTCTCTTATTCGTATCTTCTGAGGATCTTGAATGTCCTGACAACATTGACTTAGTTAGATCAAAACTTTAGTTAATAACGAGAATCGTCCACTCATGAAGCATTTAGTAAAAATCGTTAAAATTTGAATGAATGATTAATTTTTAGATCAACATTTTAAACAAAAGACACAATATTAGATTCTGCTTTAATCTATGTCATTTAATTTCAGTTCTTCTTCGTCTAAGATAATCTTTTGTAAGCATTCTCTCCTACCAATTACTTTAAGTCATTGAGACTCTCGACAACATCATGCTCCTTTTAGGCGTCTGATACTGCCTCCAGAAGCACTTTGCTGAATCGCTTCTTATATATGAGAGATACTAGTTGCTCGAGCTAGTCGAGCTTTTCATTTGATATTTCCTTCATCTTATGTAAAAGCTGCTATTTTGGCAAGTTTGATACCGGGAAATATTTTGATTGCAATGCTCCCATACTTCGTGAGCTCCTGTCCCTCATTTGTAGATATTGACTCTCTGAATCAATTTCGCATGCAATTACTACCTTGGCATCAGATCTGAACCTCATGTTGTAACCATAACTTTCATTTTTACCAAGAATTAAAATCCCATTAACCCAAGATTGAATTTCATCTAAAGTTGCTGGAGAGATGCCCACCCTTACCTTAATTTAATCCATTTAAGCGATCATATCTCGAACAATGATCTTCTCATCTTCATTACAGAAGATTATGATGGGGCTTGCAAGGCAGTATTTTTCTATTTCCTTCTTTAGTTTTGAGAGCCTGTCATCTACATTAGAGCAGATAATAACTTCGCCGCCCTAATCTTGGTTCAGTGAATGCAAAAGTTCGTATTCACTCTTGAACTTCAGAACTTTAGGTGATATACAGACTTGAGCAAGCACTCTCTGAATCGGAATCACAAGTAGCGCTGAACATGTATGATTTACTTAATCCTAAATCCCACAAACCATGCAATTTGCCATCATGGTATAGAAAGGGGTGCTTCCAAGAGATTCGATCGAATTCATAAATGATGAGAATGTCATACCCCCTATTGGTCTTGTAGAAATTATCTATTGTATCAATCTAAAGCTAAATACCTAGAGGCTGAAGAAATTTCTATGTTTGTATTTTAAGGATATAATCAGGGACTATAATAAGTACTTTCTTGCCCTGCTGAATCCAATAACAAGCCAAAAGTCCCATAATCCAGGTTTTACCAGACGGCCGTTGGCATTTAAACTTGAATGTTGTTTTACTGATGACTCAAAATTATAGCAGATATTGTCGACTAATAAGATGAGTGCTTATAATCTTAACAAATTTCCTACATTTATTGAGAGTATCTGTAAGCTTCCTCAATCGACATTAAGTGATCAACAATCGCAGTTTTAGAAAACTCCTTCCAAACTTGCTAACTCTTCATTTCAATCTCAGTTTAATTCTTCTAATTTTACGAACTTGAGTGTAGTTTATTGAGTTCACTCATCCATGAAGTCTCATCCTGCTTAAATATTTACTCTAACTATTCAATCTCGAAGTCCTTCACAGATTAAAGGACGACCAATAGTCGCTCCAGTTGTAAGTTAATGTGTGGGCGACTCGATAGCATCGTGAGAAGGATTCTCCTTTATGAAAATACTCCTATAAGCTCATTTAGCATACTTGAGGGATCCTGCTTGACCTTTGTTATTGAAATCATCGTAATAACATCTTCTCGGTATAGCTTGTTGACCTTTTAATTGTCGATATGAAATCATTGTATAGAAAATTTTCTTTGTTTTTGACGATAACCTCGGCCTCCTTTTCACTGAAACCATTCTTGACTAGAAATTATTGGAAGATGTCCATGCTTTCAGGTGAAGTTGCAGTCTTAAGCGATGAAAGTGAATTAAGTTCTAGCATAAGGCCCACCAGCCCCATAGTAATTGGCTGGTTGCTATCTTTGAGGTGTCTGTTTATTGATGATGCCATCGTGCCTAAAACTATTCTCTCCGTTTCATCAAAAATTTGAATATCGACACTCTGCTTTAAGTTCGGATAGAGTGTGTGAATCAGAGTTTGGCCTTCCAATGGCAACTCTTTTATTATTGCAGAGGCAGCCAAGTGAAACTTGAGAATTTGTGATTGAGAATAATTCTTGAGCTCCTTCTCGATTTGTTGAATCTCTCTAGTCTTGAACAATTCAATTATATGATTT
>ARYC01021516.1:0-15935 GCA_000711775.1 Oxytricha trifallax
ATATAAATTGCAAGTTGAGTTTTTGCGGGGAAAGGTTCGGCTCCAGGGCCAAATTTTGAAAACTCAAAAATGGACAAAATGAGCACGCTGTAATTTTTGAAAATGACTTTATATCTGGTGTTCCGGTGTCGCACTCTTGTTCAGGAGCCCAAATTTAGTGGATTTGCTTAATTCCAGGTCATCTCATGAATTTCCGTGACCCTCTCCCGCTGCCTTGAAAACCCTCAAAATCGATGTTTAACACACTCACTCATCAATTCCTATAATAAAACTTAATATGGCTGTATCTTTGCGCGCTTTGAAGATAAATTAATTCTGATTTTATATTCGTGTTCAGCGAGGTCAAAATGATTAGATTTGATATTTTCGGGAATTTTTGGGAAATATTAATTGCAAGTTGAGTTTTTCCGGGGAAAGGTTCGGCTCCAGGGTCAAATTTTGAAAACTCAAAAATGGACAAAATGACCCCCCTATAACTTTTGAAATTGACTATATATCTGGTGTTCGGTGTCGCACTCTTGTTCAGGAGCCCAAATTTAGTGGATTTGCTTAATTCCAGGTCATCTCATGAATTTCCGTGACCCTCTCCCGCTGCCTTGAATCCCTCAAAATCGATGTTTAACACACTCACTCATCAATTCCTATAATAAAACTTAATATGGCTGTATCTTTGCGCGCTTTGAAGATAAATTAATTCTGATGTTATATTCGTGTTCAGCGAGGTCAAAATGACCAGAATTGATATTTTCGGGAGTTTTTGGGAAATATAAATTGCAAGTTGAGTTTTGCCGGGGAAAGGTTCGGCTCCAGGGCCAAATTTTAAAAATGGAAAAATGGACAAAATGACCCCCCTATAACTTTTGAAAATGACTACATTATGGTGTTCCGGTGTCACACTCTTGTTCAAGAGTCCAAATTTAGTGGATTTGCTTAATTCCAGGTCATCTCATGAATTTCCGTGACCCTCTCCCGCTGCCTTGAAAACCCTCAAAATCGATGTTTAACACACTCCCTCATCAATTCCTATAATAAAACTTAATATGGCTGTATCTTTGCGCGCTTTGAAGATAAATTAATTCTGGTATTATATTCGTGTTCAGCGAGGTCTAAATGACCAGAATTGATATTTCCGGGAGTTTTTGGGAAATATAAATTGCAAGTTGAGTTTGCCGGGAGAAGGTTTGGCTCCTGGGCCAAATTTTAAAAATAGAAAAATGGACAAAATGACCCCCCTATAACTTTTGAAAATGGCTATATATCTGGTGCTCCAGTGTCACACTCTTGTTCAGGAGCCCAAATTTAGTGGATTCGCTTAATTCCAGGTCATCTCATGAATTTCCGTGAATCTCTCCCGCTGCCTTGAAAACCCTCAAAATCGATGTTTAACACACTCACTCATCAATTCCTATAATAAAACTTAATATGGCTGTATCTTTGCGCGCTTTGAAGATAAATTAATTCTGATTTTATATTCGTGTTCAGCGAGGTCAAAATGATTAGATTTGATATTTTCGGGAATTTTTGGGAAATATTAATTGCAAGTTGAGTTTTTCCGGGGAAAGGTTCGGCTCCAGGGCCAATTTTGAAAACTCAAAAATGGACAAAATGACCCCCCTATAACTTTTGAAAATGACTATATATCTGGTGTTCCGGTATCGCACTCTTGTTCAGGAGCCCAAATTTAGTGGATTTGCTTAATTCCAGGTCATCTCATGAATTTCCGTGAATCTCTCCCGCTGCCTTGAAAACCCTCAAAATCGATGTTTAACACACTCACTCATCAATTCCTATAATAAAACTTAATATGGCTGTATCTTTGCGCGCTTTGAAGATAAATTAATTCTGATTTTATATTCGTGTTCAGCGAGGTCAAAATGACCAGAATTGATATTTTCGGGAGTTTTTGGGAAATATAAATTGCAAGTTGAGTTTTGCCGGGGAAAGGTTCGGCTCCAGGGCCAAATTTTTAAAAATGGAAAAATGGACAAAATGACCCTCCTATAACTTTTGAAAATGACTATATATCTGGTGTTTTGGTGTCACACTCTTGTTCAGGAGCCCAAATTTAGTGGATTTGCTTAATTCCAGGTCATCTCATGAATTTCCGTGACCCTCTCCCGTTGCCTTGAAAACCCTCTAAATCGATGTTTAACACACTCACTCATCAATTCCTATAATAAAATTTAATATGGCTGTATCTTTGCGCGCTTTGAAGATAAATTAATTCTGATTTTATATTCGTGTTCAGCGAGGTCAAAATGATTAGATTTGATATTTTCGGGAATTTTTGGGAAATATTAATTGCAAGTTGAGTTTTTCCGGGGAAAGGTTCGGCTCCAGGGCCAAATTTTGAAAACTCAAAAATGGACAAAATGACCCCCTATAACTTTTGAAAATGACTATATATCTGGTGTTCCGGCGTCACACTCTTGTTCAGGAGCCCAAATTTAGTGGATTTGCTTAATTCCAGGTCATATCAGGAATTTCCGTGACCCTCTCCCGCTGCCGTGAAAACCCTCAAAATCGATGTTTAACACAGTCACTCATCAATTCCTATATTAAAACTTATATGGCTGTATCTTTGCGCGCTTTGAAGATAAATTAATTCTGATTTTATATTCGTGTTCAGCGAGGTCAAAATGATTAGATTTGATATTTTCGGGAATTTTTGGGAAATATTAATTGCAAGTTGAGTTTTTCCGGGGAAAGGTTCGGCTCCAGGGCCAAATTTTGAAAACTCAAAAATGGACAAAATGACCCCCTATAACTTTTGAAAATGACTATATATCTGGTGTTCCGGTGTCGCACTCTTGTTCAGGAGCCCAAATTTAGTGGATTTGCTTAATTCCAGGTCATCTCAGGAATTTCCGTGACCCTCTTCCGTTGCGGTGAAAACCCTCAAAATCGATGTTTAACACAGTCACTCATCAATTCCTATAATAAAACTTAATATGCCTGTATCTTTGCGCGCTTTGAAGATAAATTAATTCTGATTTTATATTCGTGTTCAGCGAGGTCAAAATGACGACCAGAATTGATATTTTCGGGAGTTTTTGGGAAATATAAATTGCAAGTTGAGTTTTGCCGGGGAAAGGTTCGGCTCCAGGGCCAAATTTTTAAAAATGGAAAAATGGACAAAATGACCCTCCTATAACTTTTGAAAATGACTATATATCTGGTGTTTTGGTGTCACACTCTTGTTCAGGAGCCCAAATTTAGTGGATTTGCTTAATTCCAGGTCATCTCATGAATTTCCGTGACCCTCTCCCGTTGCCTTGAAACCTCAAAATCGATGTTTAACAAACTCACTCATCAATTCCTATAATAAAACTTAATATGGCTGTATCTTTGCGCGCTTTGAAGATAAATTAATTTCTGATTTTATATTCGTGTTCAGCGAGGTCAAAATGACCCGAATTGATATTTTCGGGTGTTTTTGGGAAATATAAATTGCAAGTTGAGTTTTTCCGGGGAAAGGTTCGGCCCAGGGCCAAATTTTGAAAACTCAAAAATGGACAAAATGACCCCCCTATAACTTTTGAAAATGACTATATATCTGGTGTTCCGGTATCGCACTCTTGTTCAGGAGCCCAAATTTAGTGGATTTGCTTAATTCCAGGTCATCTCATGAATTTCCGTGAATCTCTCCCGCTGCCTTGAAAACCCTCAAAATCGATGTTTAACACACTCACTCATCAATTCCTATAATAAAACTTAATATGGCTGTATCTTTGCGCGCTTTGAAGATAAATTAATTCTGATTTTATATTCGTGTTCAGCGAGGTCAAAATGACCAGAATTGATATTTCCGGGAGTTTTTGGGAAATATAAATTGCAAGTTGAGTTTTGCCGGGGAAAGGTTCGGCTCCAGGGCCAAATTTTGAAAACTCAAAAATGGACAAAATGACCCCCCTATAACTTTTGAAAATGACTATATATCTGGTGTTCCGGTATCGCACTCTTGTTCAGGAGCCCAAATTTAGTGGATTTGCTTAATTCCAGGTCATCTCATGAATTTCCGTGAATCTCTCCCGCTGCCTTGAAAACCCTCAAAATCGATGTTTAACACACTCACTCATCAATTCCTATAATAAAACTTAATATGGCTGTATCTTTGCGCGCTTTGAAGATAAATTAATTCTGATGTTATATTCGTGTTCAGCGAGGTCAAAATGACCAGAATTGATATTTTCGGGAGTTTTTGGGAAATATAAATTGCAAGTTGAGTTTTGCCGGGGAAAGGTTCGCTCCAGGGCCAAATTTTGAAAACTCAAAAATGGACAAAATGACCCCCCTATAACTTTTGAAAATGACTATATATCTGGTGTTCGGTATCGCACTCTTGTTCAGGAGCCCAAATTTAGTGGATTTGCTTAATTCCAGGTCATCTCATGAATTTCCGTGAACCTCTCCCGCTGCCTTGAAACCCTCAAAATCGATGTTTAACACACTCACTCATCAATTCCTATAATAAAACTTAATATGGCTGTATCTTTGCGCGCTTTGAAGATAAATTAATTTCTGATTTTATATTCGTGTTCAGCGAGGTCAAAATGACCCGAATTGATATTTTCGGGTGTTTTTGGGAAATATAAATTGCAAGTTGAGTTTTTCCGGGGAAAGGTTCGGCTCCAGGGCCAAATTTTGAAAACTCAAAAATGGACAAAATGACCCCCCTATAACTTTTGAAAATGACTATATATCTGGTGTTCGGTATCGCACTCTTGTTCAGGAGCCCAAATTTAGTGGATTTGCTTAATTCCAGGTCATCTCATGAATTTCCGTGAACCTCTCCCGCTGCCTTGAAACCCTCAAAATCGATGTTTAACACACTCACTCATCAATTCCTATAATAAAACTTAATATGGCTGTATCTTTGCGCGCTTTGAAGATAAATTAAT
This sequence comes from Oxytricha trifallax, assembly GCA_000711775.1. Classification (NCBI taxonomy): domain Eukaryota; phylum Ciliophora; class Spirotrichea; order Sporadotrichida; family Oxytrichidae; genus Oxytricha; species Oxytricha trifallax. The sequence continues at coordinate 4,902 of ARYC01021516.1, forward strand.
TCTGATGTTATATTCGTGTTCAGCGAGGTCAAAATGACCAGAATTGATATTTTCGGGAATTTTTGGGAAATATAAATTGCAAGTTGAGTTTTGCCGGGGAAAGGTTCGGCTCCAGGGCCAAATTTTGAAAACTCAAAAATGGACAAAATGACCCCCTATAACTTTTGAAAATGACTATATATCTGGTGTTCGGTGTCGCACTCTTGTTCAGGAGCCCAAATTTAGTGGATTTGCTTAATTCCAGGTCATCTCATGAATTTCCGTGACCCTCTCCAGCTGCCTTGAAACCCTCAAAATCGATGTTTAACAAACTCACTCATCAATTCCTATAATAAAACTTAATATGGCTGTATCTTTGCGCGCTTTGAAGATAAATTAATTCTGATTTTATATTCGTGTTCAGCGAGGTCAAAATGACCAGAATTGATATTTTCGGGAATTTTTGGGAAATATAAATTGCAAGTTGAGTTTTTCCGGGGAAAGGTTCGGCTCCAGGGCCAAATTTTGAAAACTCAAAAATGGACAAAATGACCCCCCTATAACTTTTGAAAATGACTATATATCTGGTGTTCGGTATCGCACTCTTGTTCAGGAGCCCAAATTTAGTGGATTTGCTTAATTCCAGGTCATCTCATGAATTTCCGTGAACCTCTCCCGCTGCCTTGAAACCCTCAAAATCGATGTTTAACACACTCACTCATCAATTCCTATAATAAAACTTAATATGGCTGTATCTTTGCGCGCTTTGAAGATAAATAAATTCTGATTTTATATTCGTGTTCAGCGAGGTCAAAATGACCAGAATTGATATTTTCGGGAATTTTTAGGAAATATAAATTGCAAGTTGAGTTTTTCCGGGAAGGTTCGGCTCCAGGGCCAAATTTTGAAAACTCAAAAATGGACAAAATGACCCCCCTATAACTTTTGAAAATGACTATATATCTGGTGTTCGGTATCGCACTCTTGTTCAGGAGCCCAAATTTAGTGGATTTGCTTAATTCCAGGTCATCTCATGAATTTCCGTGAACCTCTCCCGCTGCCTTGAAACCCTCAAAATCGATGTTTAACACACTCACTCATCAATTCCTATAATAAAACTTAATATGGCTGTATCTTTGCGCGCTTTGAAGATAAATTAATTCTGATGTTATATTCGTGTTCAGCGAGGTCAAAATGACCAGAATTGATATTTTCGGGAGTTTTTGGGAAATATAAATTGCAAGTTGAGTTTTGCCGGGGAAAGGTTCGGCTCCAGGGCCAAATTTTAAAAATCAAAAATGGACAAAATGACCCCCCTATAACTTTTGAAAATGACTATATATCTGGTGTTCCAGTATCACACTCTTGTTCAGGAGCCCAAATTTAGTGGATTTGCTTAATTCCAGGTCATCTCATGAATTTCCGTGAACCTCTCCCGCTGCCTTGAAACCCTCAAAATCGATGTTTAACAAACTCACTCATCAATTCCTATAATAAAACTTAATATGGCTGTATCTTTGCGCGCTTTGAAGATAAATTAATTTCTGATTTTATATTCGTGTTCAGCGAGGTCAAAATGACCCGAATTGATATTTTCGGGTGTTTTTGGGAAATATAAATTGCAAGTTGAGTTTTTCCGGGGAAAGGTTCGGCTCCAGGGCCAAATTTTGAAAACTCAAAAATGGACAAAATGACCACCCTATAACTTTTGAAAATGACTATATATCTGGTGTTCCGGTATCGCACTCTTGTTCAGGAGCCCAAATTTAGTGGATTTGCTTAATTCCAGGTCATCTCATGAATTTCCGTGAACCTCTCCCGCTGCCTTGAAAACCCTCAAAATCGATGTTTAACACACTCACTCATCAATTCCTATAATAAAACTTAATATGGCTGTATCTTTGAGCGCTTTGAAGATAAAGTAATTCTGATGTTATATTCGTGTTCAGCGAGGTCAAAATGACCAGAATTGATATTTTCGGGAGTTTTGGGAAAATAAATTGCAAGTTGAGTTTTTCCGGGGAAAGGTTCGGCTCCAGGGCCAAATTTTGAAAACTCAAAAATGGACAAAATGACCACCCTATAACTTTTGAAAATGACTATATATCTGGTGTTCGGTGTCGCACTCTTGTTCAGGAGCCCAAATTTAGTGGATTTGCTTAATTCCAGGTCATCTCATGAATTTCCGTGACCCTCTCCCCCTGCCTTGAAACCCTAAAAATCGATGTTTAACACACTCACTCATCAATTCCTATAATAAAACTTAAGATGGCTGTATCTTTGCGCGCTTGAAGATAAATAATTTCTGATTTTATATTCGTGTTCAGAGAGGTCAAAATGACCAGAATTGATATCCTCGGGAGTTTTTGGGAAATATAAATTGCAAGTTGAGTTTTGCCGGGGAAAGGTTCGGCTCCAGGGCCAAATTATAAAAATCAAAAATGGACAAAATGACCCCCTATAACTTTTGAAAATGACTATATATCTGGTGTTCCAGTATCACACTCTTGATCAGGAGCCCAAATTTAGTGGATTTGCTTAATTCCAGGTCATATCAGGAATTTCCGTGACCCTCTCCCGCTGCCGTGAAAACCCTAAAAATCGATGTTTAACACAACCACTCATCAATTCCTATAATAAAACTTAATATGGCTGTATCTTTGCGCGCTTTGAAGATAAATTAATTCTGATTTAATATTCGTGTTCAGCGAGGTCAAAATGACCAGAAAAGATATTTTCGGGAGTTTTTGGGAAATATAAATTGCAAGTTGAGTTTTGCCGGGGAAAGGTTCGGCTCCAGGGCAAATTTTGAAAACTCAAAAATGGACAAAATGACCCCCCTATAACTTTTGAAAATGACTATATATCTGGTGTTCGGTATCGCACTCTTGTTCAGGAGCCCAAATTTAGTGGATTTGCTTAATTCCAGGTCATCTCATGAATTTCCGTGAACCTCTCCCGCTGCCTTGAAACCCTCAAAATCGATGTTTAACACACTCACTCATCAATTCCTATAATAAAACTTAATATGGCTGTATCTTTGCGCGCTTGAAGATAAATTAATTCTGATTTTATATTCGTGTTCAGCGAGGTCAAAATGACCAGAATTGATATTTTCGGGAGTTTTTGGGAAATATAAATTGCAAGTTGAGTTTTGCCGGGGAAAGGTTCGGCTCCAGGGCAAAATTTTAAAAACGCAAAAATGGACAAAATGACCCCCCTATAACTTTTGAAAATGACTATATATCTGGTGTTCCGGTATCAAACTCTTGTTCAGGAGCACAAATTTAGTGGATTTGCTTAATTCCAGGTCATCTCATGAATTTCCGTGACCCTCTCCCGCTGCCTTGAAAACCCTCAAAATCGATGTTTAACAAACTCACTCATCAATTCCTATAATAAAACTTAATATGGCTGTATCTTTGCGCGCTTTGAAGATAAATTAATTTCTGATTTTATATTCGTGTTCAGCGAGGTCAAAATGACCCGAATTGATATTTTCGGGTGTTTTTGGGAAATATAAATTGCAAGTTGAGTTTTTCCGGGGAAAGGTTCGGCTCCAGGGTCAAATTTTGAAAACTCAAAAATGGACAAAATGACCCCCCTATAACTTTTGAAATTGACTATATATCTGGTGTTCGGTGTCGCACTCTTGTTCAGGAGCCCAAATTTAGTGGATTTGCTTAATTCCAGGTCATCTCATGAATTTCCGTGACCCTCTCCCGCTGCCTTGAATCCCTCAAAATCGATGTTTAACACACTCACTCATCAATTCCTATAATAAAACTTAATATGGCTGTATCTTTGCGCGCTTTGAAGATAAATTAATTCTGATGTTATATTCGTGTTCAGCGAGGTCAAAATGACCAGAATTGATATTTTCGGGAATTTTTGGGAAATATAAATTGCAAGTTGAGTTTTGCCGGGGAAAGGTTCGGCTCCAGGGCCAAATTTTAAAAATCAAAAATGGACAAAATGACCCCCTATAACTTTTGAAAATGACTATATATCTGGTGCTCCGGTGTCACACTCTTGATCAGGAGCCCAAATTTAGTGGATTTGCTTAATTCCAGGTCATCTCATGAATTTCCGTGACCCTCTCCAGCTGCCTTGAAAACCCTCAAAATCGATCTTTAACAAACTCACTCATCAATTCCTATAATAAAACTTAATATGGCTGTATCTTTGCGCGCTTTGAAGATAAATTAATTCTGATTTTATATTCGTGTTCAGCGAGGTCAAAATGACCAGAATTGATATTTTCGGGAATTTTTGGGAAATATAAATTGCAAGTTGAGTTTTTCCGGGGAAAGGTTCGGCTCCAGGGCCAAATTTTGAAAACTCAAAAATGGACAAAATGACCCCCCGATAACTTTTGAAAATGACTATATATCTGGTGTTCCGGTATCACACTCTTGTTCAGGAGCCCAAATTAAGTGGATTTGCTTAATTCCAGGTCATCTCATGAATTTCCGTGAACCTCTCCCACTGCCTTGAAAACCCTAAAAATCGATGTTTAACACACTCACTCATCAATTCCTATAATAAAACTTAAAATGCCTGTATCTTTGCGCGCTTTGAAGATAAATTAATTCTGATTTAATATTCGTGTTCAGCGAGGTCAAAATGACCAAAATGAATTTTCGGGAGTTTTGGGAAATATAAATTGCAAGTTGAGTTTTGCCGGGGAAGGTTCGGCTCCAGGGCCAAATTTTGAAAACTCAAAAATGGACAAAATGACCCCCTATAACTTTTGAAAATGACTATATATCTGGTGTTCGGCGTCACACTCTTGTTCAGGAGCCCAAATTTAGTGGATTTGCTTAATTCCAGGTCATATCAGGAATTTCCGTGACCCTCTCCCGCTGCCGTGAAACCCTCAAAATCGATGTTTAACACACTCACTCATCAATTCCTATAATAAAACTTAATATGGCTGTATCTTTGCGCGCTTTCAAGATAAATAAATTCTGATTTTATATTCGTGTTCAGCGAGGTCAAAATGACCAGAATTGATATTTTAGGGAGTTTTTAGGAAATATAAATTGCAAGTTGAGTTTTGCCGGGGAAAGGTTCGGCTACAGGGCCAAATTTTAAAAACGCAAAAATGGACAAAATGACCCCCCCATAACTTTTGAAAATAACTATATATCTGGTGTTCCGGTATCACACTCTTGTTCAGGAGCCCAAATTTAGTGGATTTGCTTAATTCCAGGTCATCTCATGAATTTCCGTGAACCTCTCCCGCTGCCTTGAAAACCCTCAAAATCGATGATTAACACACTCACTCATCAATTCCTATAATAAAACTTAATATGGCTGTATCTTTGAGCGCTTTGAAGATAAATAATTCTGATTTTATATTCGTGTTCAGCGAGGTCAAAATGACCAGAATTGATATTTTCGGGAGTTTTTAGGAAATATAAATTGCAAGTTGAGTTTTTCCGGGGAAAGGTTCGGCTCCAGGGCCAAATTTTGAAAACTCAAAAATGGACAAAATGACCCCCCTATAACTTTTGAAAATGACTATATATCTGGTGTTCGGTATCGCACTCTTGTTCAGGAGCCCAAATTTAGTGGATTTGCTTAATTCCAGGTCATCTCATGAATTTCCGTGAACCTCTCCCGCTGCCTTGAAACCCTCAAAATCGATGTTTAACACACTCACTCATCAATTCCTATAATAAAACTTAATATGGCTGTATCTTTGCGCGCTTTGAAGATAAATTAATTCTGATTTTATATTCGTGTTCAGCGAGGTCAAAATGACCAGAATTGATATTTTCGGGAATTTTTGGGAAATATAAATTGCAAGTTGAGTTTTTCCGGGGAAAGGTTCGGCTCCAGGGCCAAATTTTGAAAACTCAAAAATGGACAAAATGACCCCCCTATAACTTTTGAAAATGACTATATATCTGGTGTTCCGGTATCACACTCTTGTTCAGGAGCCCAAATTTAGTGGATTTGCTTAATTCCAGGTCATCTCATGAATTTCCGTGAACCTCTCCCGCTGCCTTGAAAACCCGCAAAATCGATGTTTAACACACTCACTCATCAATTCCTATAATAAAACTTAATATGGCTGTATCTTTGCGCGCTTTGAAGATAAAGTAATTCTGATTTTATATTAGTGTTCAGCGAGGTCAAAATGACCAGAATTGATATTTTCGGGAGTTTTTGGGAAATATAAATTGCAAGTTGAGTTTTGCCGGCGAAAGGTTCGGCTCCAGGGCCAAATTTTGAAAACTCAAAAATGGACAAAATGACCCCCCTATAACTTTTGAAAATGACTATATATCTGGTGTTCCGGTATCGCACTCTTGTTCAGGAGCCCAAATTTAGTGGATTTGCTTAATTCCAGGTCATCTCATGAATTTCCGTGAATCTCTCCCGCTGCCTTGAAAACCCTCAAAATCGATGTTTAACACACTCACTCATCAATTCCTATAATAAAACTTAATATGGCTGTATCTTTGAGCGCTTTGAAGATAAAGTAATTCTGATTTTATATTCGTGTTCAGCGAGGTCAAAATGATTAGATTTGATATTTTCGGGAATTTTTGGGAAATATTAATTGCAAGTTGAGTTTTTCCGGGGAAAGGTTCGGCTCCAGGGCCAAATTTTGAAAACTCAAAAATGGACAAAATGACCCCCTATAACTTTTGAAAATGACTATATATCTGGTGTTCCGGTGTCGCACTCTTGTTCAGGAGCCCAAATTTAGTGGATCTGCTTAATTCCAGGTCATTTCATGAATTTCATTTACTTTCATTTAATGACCTAAAAAGTCTAAAAATGAAGAGTTAAGGGTTATTTAAGCAAGAATCTTTAAATAGCTTATTTTGCTCATATCTTTGCGGTTTTTAAAAATCTGATTCAATTTTAGCGCTAGTTTTGTAGTTACAAAGTGTTCTTATGAAATTTCAATTTAAATAGGTTAAACGTGATTTCTTGGATTCTTCAAAATTGAAAGAGTTTCGTGTTGTTGTTGTGAAAGCGTAGTCTAATAGCTCATCAATTCTAATGATTAAATTTAGAAATTATTGACAAAATATAAAACAAATAGGTAAATTGACATAATGTTAATGAAGATTAAGCATACTGTTGGTGTAACAGCTATATATATGATAAGCTTTTAATACTAATCAGGTTTAAAAAAGATCAAATATATATTTAAATAAATTACCTTAATTTAATTAAAAATGAACACTATAGGTTCAATAAAATTTACAATCCGTACAATGTACAATTTAATTAATTATTATATTTACTTTTAATATTTAAATCAGTAGAATGTACAATGTACAGTTTGTACTTATTTATGAACCTAGACTGTACAAATAACAAACACCAATAGTCTAAGTCTCAAAGTTGTAATGTTTAATATATTTAAAGTTTTAATTAATTGATAAATGTAAGGCACAAATGTCTGAGCCATGTAATCTGTACCACTCCCGGTACCTCGCGCCGATATCACTCTATGTCTTTCTCTCCCCGATGCTAGACTGCGCTGCATCGTATCTTCTCTAATCTCTCTCGTCCGTGCCACTAGGGCCACGTTTTTGCCGGCCATCACAAGTCCTTCTAGACATCCTTTACACTAGTTCGCCGATTTCGCATTTTTCACAGTGACACCGTAAGCTAAAGTCACCGGGTTCTGCCCTAGTGGCACGGACGAGAGAGATTAGAGAAGATACGATGCAGTGCAGTCTAGCATCCGGGAGAGAAAGACATAGAGTGATATCGGCGCGAGGTACCGGGAGTGGTACAGATTACATGGCTCAGACATTTGTGCCTTACATTTATCAATTAATTAAAACTTTAAATATATTAAACATCACAACTTTGAGAATTAGAATATTGGTGTTTGTTATTTGTACAGTCTAGGTTCATAAATAAGTACAAACTGTACATTGTACATTTTACTGATTTTAATATTAAAAGTAATTATAATAATTAATTAAATTGTAAATTGTACGGATTGTAAATTTTATTGAACCTATAGTGTACATTTTTAATTAAATTAATTTTATTTATTTATATTTATATTTGATCTTTTTTTAAACCTTATAAGTATCTAAAGCTTATCAAATATATGGCTGTTAAACCTACAGCATGCTTAATCTTCATTAACATTATGTCAATTTACATATTTGTTTTATATTTTAGCAATAATATAGACATGATTAAGCTTGAGTTTGGTAGTTGAGAAAGTATCCATTTGAAATTGCAATTTAAATAGGTTAATTGTGTAGGATCCCTCAAAAATCAAAGAATAATTACATTGTGAAAGCGTAGCTCAATGAGTTGCTAAAAATAATAAAATAACATAAGAAATAACGGATAAATTCCTTTCGAATATTCATTTTAAAATCTTGGGTCCAATAAAACTATGAAAAACCCAAGCAAAAGGCCACCCGTTAATGACTTTCAGGAGATGTATATTATAGCCTCCACTTACCAATAAAATCTACACCCTCACTGATTTCCTCCGCGCTCTTTCGAATTCTAGAGAGATTTTCTCTTTGCTAGAGAAGGAGACTTTGTTATAACTGCACGTTCTCCCCCACAAGATTATCCAAGCTTTCCATCCTGAGTCAATCAGGAAGAATGACATTATAGACACCTTGGGACACTATAAATTTTTACGCTTTATTGTCGACATATGGTTGCTCACCGGCGCTTTCACCTATTCCTTGGTCGCCATCAACCACCTAAGCTTTTAGGAGGTCTGATAATGGGTATGTTTTTTTACCAATTACAATTGGGGATTAATCAATTAATTAATAAAATATATATATTTATTTTCAATTATAGGATATAATTGTAAATGGAGCGCAACTTTGCCAGGGCGTGTTCTGTGTGCCCCAAACACTAAATTCCTCATAGTTTTCAGAGGGCTATCGAATGAGCCTAATTTCTCCTCTCTAGCGCAACTTTTTATTTTAAAGTCGAAAGCAAAAACGTCTGAGATTTTGTAAGTTTAAAAATTTAATTGTTTTTAAATGATGGGTTTATTATTGTTTTTAATAGCTGGCCTATTTTAATTATTTAAGATTAAAACTTAAATTTGATTATAGAAAATGGAGTGCTCCTACTGCACCAGACCCTATGAGGAAAGAAAGATCGTCTCCTACTATGATAAGGTCAGGACCAAGCAGTTCATTACTCCCTTTGACAGAATTATGGACGAGGTCGAGGCTTACCCCTTGAGGGCCACGAGGAGGTCGATATGGCTTGGCATTGGTTCCTAAGTGTTTCTCCTACATTCAAGTAAAGGCCCCTGCAGATAAACCAAAGTCACAGCTTCATAAGGGAGGTTTAGCCACTTGCCTACTTTCACGACAGAGATACATCTTCCTGATTAGCGATGGGAAGAACAGCTAATAAAAACTGGGATGGTTCTGTTGAAATAGATTGGAAGAAATATATATTCACTTTCAATCATTTTGTATTTCTGCTAATGGGTTTTCATTTTTTCAAAGTTTATAATAAGATTATAATTATTAATAATTTTATTAACCCACGATTGCTTAAAAAATTACTCTTGGGGTTTTATCACTTATAAAAGCATGAGAAAAGTGTCTCTAAAAAAACACGTTTATTTATAATTAATTAAAGCATGCTTCCTCGTTTGTTGCACATGAAATATTAGTACAGTAATAATTGAAGTGATTAATATATTACCAACAGATATTAGATCTCTTATTCAGTGAAGTATTGACTCTTAGAAGTAGGCAAGATTTTTATGATCTATTTTTTTTAAAGAATTATTTTTTAATTTTTTCAATAGTAGTGGTTTATTTATTTTTATGTTTATTTTATAAATTTCATTTTATTTAAATTTTATTCTATTCTTATTATGTGAATTTATATTTTTATTAAATCTTGTATAAATTTTACTTATTCTTTTATCTTATTTTTGTTTGATTTATTTATAATATTTTTTGTAACTTAATAATTTTTTTTATTTTATTGATAATAATAATTAACTCACATCTGGGCCTCAGGGGTCCACGAGTATAAAATATGTTAAAGGATCAAGTCCTTTTTCCATGAGACTTGTCTTAATTTTAATCAAACTAAAACTCATATACAAAAGAATTTTGTTAGTATCTGAGTCTTTTTAATTTCCATTGTCGTGTACATGACGAATTCTTTCAACTTCGATTTTAGTTTGTTGGACTTATTCAATAGTCCTCCTCCCAGTCGTCATCACTACTATCTTCATAGTGACTTGAATAACTCTACCAGTTTGAGTCATTTTATATGTTAGGAGGGTTGTCCGGGGTGAGCTCTATCTCAACTCCTTCAAATTGTTGTTCTTGTTTTATTTATGTTCTTACATGATTTAGAACCCTTATGTAGTCAGAGTAGAGTTCTTTATAGATTTCCTTGTTTGGGTTGAATTAGTAGCTGTCTTTTTCATAGACTTCCATAGCATCTACTATATTTTTCATATGGGTTTCCTTGGTGTTCACCTACCTTTCCCCTGACTATATGTTCAACGTGCCACCTATAAGAGATAAGTGCGTTTGAGTTTTCTTTTCTAGTGAATACCTTTTTCTTAGTTTCCAGATTTATGAGGAAGAATACATATTTTTCAAGTTGTTTAAATGAGTTATTGCCAAATTTCTATATGTATCTCTTGAGTTCTTCTTCAGTCATTTAAATGGAAAATTTAGTGGTCTAGGCTTTAAAGGAAAGGATTTGTTTATGTGCAGGCCCTTAAGGAACAAATTACTTGAGTTGCTTTTTTGTTAGGATGCTAATGATTGCTGTAGTAACTAGGTAAGTTAAGATTACTATTTCTCCTCTTCTTAAACTTATTTTTTTTTTGGATAAATGTTTACTTAACTTCCTCCATTACAGTATCGGGAAGATTTGTTGTTTAAGTTGAGGGTTGAGTGGGTGCTTCTGCATCTACTTATGTTAGTGTAAAGTCTGGGACAAGCCATGTGAAGCCACCACCATATTAATCATTGAATATGGTGGTACTGTTGATTACATCTTTAATCAGATTCTGATTGGGTGCTTTGATCAGAATTTCCTTTG
>ARYC01021517.1:0-17697 GCA_000711775.1 Oxytricha trifallax
AATTCCTATAATAAAACTTAATATGGCTGTATCTTTGCGCGCTTTGAAGATAAATTAATTTTGATTTTATATTCGTGTTCAGCGAGCTCAAAATGACCAGAATTGATAATTTCGGGATTTTTTGGGAAATATAAATTGTAAGTTGAGTTTTGCCGGGGAAAGGTTCGGCTCCAGGGCCAAATTTTAAAACTCAAAAATGGACAAAATGACCCCCCTATAACTTTTGAAAATGACTATATATCTGGTGTTCCGGTATCGCACTCTTGTTCAGGAGCCCAAATTTAGTGGATTTGCTTAATTCCAGGTCATCTCATGAATTTCCGTGACCCTCTCCCGCTGCCTTGAAAACCCTCAAAATCGATGTTTCACACACTCACTCATCAATTCCTATAATAAAACTTAATATGGCTGTATCTTTGAGCGCTTTGAAGATAAAGTAATTCTGATTTTATATTCGTGTTCAGCGAGGTCAAAATGACCAGAATTGATATTTTCGGGAGTTTTTGGGAAATATAAATTGCAAGTTGAGTTTTGCCGGGGAAGGGTTCGGCTCCTGGGCCAAATTATAAAAATCAAAAAATGGACAAATTGACCCCCTATGACTTTTGAAAATGACTATATATCTGGTGTTCCCGTGTCACACACTTGATCAGGAGCCCAAATTTAGTGGATTTGCTTAATTCCAGGTCATCTCATGAATTTCCTTGACCCTCTCCCGCTGCCTTGAAACCCTCAAAATCGATGTTTAACACACTCACTCATCAATTCCTATAATAAAACTTAATATGGCTGTATCTTTGCGCGCTTTCAAGATAAATTAATTCTCATTTTATATTCGTGTTCAGCGAGGTCAAAATGAGCAGAATTGATATTTTTGGGAGTTTTTGGGAAATATAAATTGCAAGTTGAGTTTTGCCGGGGAAAGGTTCGGCTCCAGGGCCAAATTTTGAAAACTCAAAAATGGACAAAATGACCCCCCTATAACTTTTGAAAATGACTATATATCTGGTGTTCCGGTATCGCACTCTTGTTCAGGAGCCCAAATTTAGTGGATTTGCTTAATTCCAGGTCATCTCATGAATTTCCGTGAATCTCTCCCGCTGCCTTGAAAACCCTCAAAATCGATGTTTAACACACTCACTCATCAATTCCTATAATAAAACTTAATATGGCTGTATCTTTGCGCGCTTTGAAGATAAATTAATTCTGATTTTATATTCGTGTTCAGCGAGGTCAAAATGACCAGAATTGATATTTTCGGGAATTTTTGGGAAATATAAATTGCAAGTTGAGTTTTGCCGGGGAAAGGTTCGGCTCCACGGCCAAATTTTAAAAACGCAAAAATGGACAAAATGACCCCCTATAACTTTTGAAAATGACTATATATCTGGTGTTCCGGTGTCGCACTCTTGTTCAGGAGCCCAAATTTAGTGGATCTGCTTAATTCCAGGTCATTTCATGAATTTCATTTACTTTCATTTAATGACCTAAAAAGTCTAAAAATGAAGAGTTAAGGGTTATTTAAGCAAGAATCTTTAAATAGCTTATTTTGCTCATATCTTTGCGGTTTTTAAAAATCTGATTCAATTTTAGCGCTAGTTTTGTAGTTACAAAGTGTTCTTATGAAATTTCAATTTAAATAGGTTAAACGTGATTTCTTGGATTCTTCAAAATTGAAAGAGTTTCGTGTTGTTGTTGTGAAAGCGTAGTCTAATAGCTCATCAATTCTAATGATTAAATTTAGAAATTATTGACAAAATATAAAACAAATAGGTAAATTGACATAATGTTAATGAAGATTAAGCATACTGTTGGTGTAACAGCTATATATATGATAAGCTTTTAATACTAATCAGGTTTAAAAAAGATCAAATATATATTTAAATAAATTACCTTAATTTAATTAAAAATGAACACTATAGGTTCAATAAAATTTACAATCCGTACAATGTACAATTTAATTAATTATTATATTTACTTTTAATATTTAAATCAGTAGAATGTACAATGTACAGTTTGTACTTATTTATGAACCTAGACTGTACAAATAACAAACACCAATAGTCTAAGTCTCAAAGTTGTAATGTTTAATATATTTAAAGTTTTAATTAATTGATAAATGTAAGGCACAAATGTCTGAGCCATGTAATCTGTACCACTCCCGGTACCTCGCGCCGATATCACTCTATGTCTTTCTCTCCCCGATGCTAGACTGCGCTGCATCGTATCTTCTCTAATCTCTCTCGTCCGTGCCACTAGGGCCACGTTTTTGCCGGCCATCACAAGTCCTTCTAGACATCCTTTACACTAGTTCGCCGATTTCGCATTTTTCACAGTGACACCGTAAGCTAAAGTCACCGGGTTCTGCCCTAGTGGCACGGACGAGAGAGATTAGAGAAGATACGATGCAGTGCAGTCTAGCATCCGGGAGAGAAAGACATAGAGTGATATCGGCGCGAGGTACCGGGAGTGGTACAGATTACATGGCTCAGACATTTGTGCCTTACATTTATCAATTAATTAAAACTTTAAATATATTAAACATCACAACTTTGAGAATTAGAATATTGGTGTTTGTTATTTGTACAGTCTAGGTTCATAAATAAGTACAAACTGTACATTGTACATTTTACTGATTTTAATATTAAAAGTAATTATAATAATTAATTAAATTGTAAATTGTACGGATTGTAAATTTTATTGAACCTATAGTGTACATTTTTAATTAAATTAATTTTATTTATTTATATTTATATTTGATCTTTTTTTAAACCTTATAAGTATCTAAAGCTTATCAAATATATGGCTGTTAAACCTACAGCATGCTTAATCTTCATTAACATTATGTCAATTTACATATTTGTTTTATATTTTAGCAATAATATAGACATGATTAAGCTTGAGTTTGGTAGTTGAGAAAGTATCCATTTGAAATTGCAATTTAAATAGGTTAATTGTGTAGGATCCCTCAAAAATCAAAGAATAATTACATTGTGAAAGCGTAGCTCAATGAGTTGCTAAAAATAATAAAATAACATAAGAAATAACGGATAAATTCCTTTCGAATATTCATTTTAAAATCTTGGGTCCAATAAAACTATGAAAAACCCAAGCAAAAGGCCACCCGTTAATGACTTTCAGGAGATGTATATTATAGCCTCCACTTACCAATAAAATCTACACCCTCACTGATTTCCTCCGCGCTCTTTCGAATTCTAGAGAGATTTTCTCTTTGCTAGAGAAGGAGACTTTGTTATAACTGCACGTTCTCCCCCACAAGATTATCCAAGCTTTCCATCCTGAGTCAATCAGGAAGAATGACATTATAGACACCTTGGGACACTATAAATTTTTACGCTTTATTGTCGACATATGGTTGCTCACCGGCGCTTTCACCTATTCCTTGGTCGCCATCAACCACCTAAGCTTTTAGGAGGTCTGATAATGGGTATGTTTTTTTACCAATTACAATTGGGGATTAATCAATTAATTAATAAAATATATATATTTATTTTCAATTATAGGATATAATTGTAAATGGAGCGCAACTTTGCCAGGGCGTGTTCTGTGTGCCCCAAACACTAAATTCCTCATAGTTTTCAGAGGGCTATCGAATGAGCCTAATTTCTCCTCTCTAGCGCAACTTTTTATTTTAAAGTCGAAAGCAAAAACGTCTGAGATTTTGTAAGTTTAAAAATTTAATTGTTTTTAAATGATGGGTTTATTATTGTTTTTAATAGCTGGCCTATTTTAATTATTTAAGATTAAAACTTAAATTTGATTATAGAAAATGGAGTGCTCCTACTGCACCAGACCCTATGAGGAAAGAAAGATCGTCTCCTACTATGATAAGGTCAGGACCAAGCAGTTCATTACTCCCTTTGACAGAATTATGGACGAGGTCGAGGCTTACCCCTTGAGGGCCACGAGGAGGTCGATATGGCTTGGCATTGGTTCCTAAGTGTTTCTCCTACATTCAAGTAAAGGCCCCTGCAGATAAACCAAAGTCACAGCTTCATAAGGGAGGTTTAGCCACTTGCCTACTTTCACGACAGAGATACATCTTCCTGATTAGCGATGGGAAGAACAGCTAATAAAAACTGGGATGGTTCTGTTGAAATAGATTGGAAGAAATATATATTCACTTTCAATCATTTTGTATTTCTGCTAATGGGTTTTCATTTTTTCAAAGTTTATAATAAGATTATAATTATTAATAATTTTATTAACCCACGATTGCTTAAAAAATTACTCTTGGGGTTTTATCACTTATAAAAGCATGAGAAAAGTGTCTCTAAAAAAACACGTTTATTTATAATTAATTAAAGCATGCTTCCTCGTTTGTTGCACATGAAATATTAGTACAGTAATAATTGAAGTGATTAATATATTACCAACAGATATTAGATCTCTTATTCAGTGAAGTATTGACTCTTAGAAGTAGGCAAGATTTTTATGATCTATTTTTTTTAAAGAATTATTTTTTAATTTTTTCAATAGTAGTGGTTTATTTATTTTTATGTTTATTTTATAAATTTCATTTTATTTAAATTTTATTCTATTCTTATTATGTGAATTTATATTTTTATTAAATCTTGTATAAATTTTACTTATTCTTTTATCTTATTTTTGTTTGATTTATTTATAATATTTTTTGTAACTTAATAATTTTTTTTATTTTATTGATAATAATAATTAACTCACATCTGGGCCTCAGGGGTCCACGAGTATAAAATATGTTAAAGGATCAAGTCCTTTTTCCATGAGACTTGTCTTAATTTTAATCAAACTAAAACTCATATACAAAAGAATTTTGTTAGTATCTGAGTCTTTTTAATTTCCATTGTCGTGTACATGACGAATTCTTTCAACTTCGATTTTAGTTTGTTGGACTTATTCAATAGTCCTCCTCCCAGTCGTCATCACTACTATCTTCATAGTGACTTGAATAACTCTACCAGTTTGAGTCATTTTATATGTTAGGAGGGTTGTCCGGGGTGAGCTCTATCTCAACTCCTTCAAATTGTTGTTCTTGTTTTATTTATGTTCTTACATGATTTAGAACCCTTATGTAGTCAGAGTAGAGTTCTTTATAGATTTCCTTGTTTGGGTTGAATTAGTAGCTGTCTTTTTCATAGACTTCCATAGCATCTACTATATTTTTCATATGGGTTTCTTGGTGTTCACCTACCTTTCCCCTGACTATATGTTCAACGTGCCACCTATAAGAGATAAGTGCGTTTGAGTTTTCTTTTCTAGTGAATACCTTTTTCTTAGTTTCCAGATTTATGAGGAAGAATACATATTTTTCAAGTTGTTTAAATGAGTTATTGCCAAATTTCTATATGTATCTCTTGAGTTCTTCTTCAGTCATTTAAATGGAAAATTTAGTGGTCTAGGCTTTAAAGGAAAGGATTTGTTTATGTGCAGGCCCTTAAGGAACAAATTACTTGAGTTGCTTTTTTGTTAGGATGCTAATGATTGCTGTAGTAACTAGGTAAGTTAAGATTACTATTTCTCCTCTTCTTAAACTTATTTTTTTTTTGGATAAATGTTTACTTAACTTCCTCCATTACAGTATCGGGAAGATTTGTTGTTTAAGTTGAGGGTTGAGTGGGTGCTTCTGCATCTACTTATGTTAGTGTAAAGTCTGGGACAAGCCATGTGAAGCCACCACCATATTAATCATTGAATATGGTGGTACTGTTGATTACATCTTTAATCAGATTCTGATTGGGTGCTTTGATCAGAATTTCCTTTGGCCGGGAAGATACCGATCTGTGACGTGGTTATTTTAAAGGGGTACTAGATAGGTTTGAATCTTTCTCTTTTGCTAAGTCTAGCAGCGGTTCCCGAATTCTATAGTTTTCTATAGATAAGTTGGTTTGCTTTAAGCAAAATTTGTACCATTGGCTAAGCTTGGTATAGCTTAGATAAGGGTATGTTACTTAGTTTAGGTCAGTTTTCATTTGTGAAAGTTGGGTGGGAATTTATGGTATGTTCTTTTTAATTCCGTTTTAATTTAATTTTTATATTTTATTGATTCAAAAAAATATATTCATAAATATTTGATTTAAATGGGAAATTTTCTGCACTGGTATATTATAAAAAAAATATTATAGCAAAGTTTCCTGCACTAAGAAATTTTTTATCTTTATAACAAATATAAAAAAACTTTCTTACTAATTGTATGGTTATAATTCTTACTTTTATAATGAGTTATTTAATATCTATATTATCATCTATTACTAAATTTTTATATTTACATTCGATTCCAACAACTATGTTGATTTCTTTCTCTTAAAAATTTTATTGTTCTCTTTTTTCTCATAATATATCTGCTTGTTATTGAAATTCTGATTCAATTTATTTTATTCTTTTCATAGATATATAGTATAAGACTTTGATTTCTTGAACTACATTGAAATTTAATGGGTCGTTAAAATATTGAATTTTTGAATTTATGTCAAATTTATTAAATTTTATATAAAAATACACAAAAAGGTGCAAGAAACTTACCCCCCCAATTTTTATTTTGCTTTTGAAGAATATCTAATAAAGATTATTGTATGTTTTTTATACTATTTCAAACTAGATAATTGGTTAAATTTTTCTAATATTTAGAATTTATATTTACCACAAGACATTAGCTTAGTATGATTTAATTAGTTAAATATTTTATTTTTATACATAATGAATATATTTGCGCAGTTTTTCTATTAAATAATTAATTTGAGTAAATTTAATTTCAATTGTTTTTCTTGAAAATATGTTAAAAATGAATCTATTTATATTAATTAAATATTAAACCGTAATTAATGCGTGGTTTAAGTAACAGCAACTTTCAATTTAAAATTGGTTCAATTAGTGGAAAGAGATTTTATAATGATACCAAGATTTAATAAAGGGTGTTATATTTCTTGGTAATCAGCAATAAACATATATTTACTTTCAGACATTTTAGGCATTAAATATAGCAAGATATATGTTTAAATGTTATATTTATAGAACAAATGTTTTTATTATTTCAAACTGCCAATAATTAAATAAAGATATAATTGATAATTTGTGAAGACATTTATACAATTATGGATTAATTATAGGTGAAATGTTACAAAAAAAGTTTGAATATACGTTTTACCGAAGATTACAAGATTAGCATTCACTCTTTAAAGCGGCATATCAACAAAAAAAAATTCAAGCTAATAAAATAATTATTTAGACAATTTAATTATTTTATTAATAATATATACATTTTTTTTACATTTTCATAATGATTAAAATTATATAATTATATAAATTTGTGAAACAATTTTATTGAATCCATTCTGATAAATTTGTAATTTTTGCATTTCTCATGAATTCGGTGTGGTGATCAGAGTATAATATCAGTCCCTTTAATCAGTTACCTTAAGTTGCCAATTTATCCTCAACTTCCTTACTGTTTATGAATATTTACTAGACACTATCAATTTCACATTGATTTAATCTGAAAATATAGCAGCAACTTCACCATTATTTATTAAACCTGAAGGTTATCATAGCATAATAAAGTAGCAGTTAAAGTTTAGATTAAAGTGTTAATATAATAATATGGTTGTATAGTTGGAGAACGATGATGTTGGCAGTTAATATAGACAGTGGAAGTCAAACATTTCTGCAAGGAATCAATCAATAAATGAATAAACATCATTAGAAATGAAGTGATTATGCTTATGGTAGTGTATCAAATTGTAATAAATTAGAGGATATTAAATGTAAAAGTTTAAAATATATATCAATTTATGAATTATACAATTATATAATTCAGATTATTAGTAATTATTCAAAAACATATTCATTAAATGTGGTGTAGTTATATAAATATTAAACCAGAAAATGATAAAGATAACACTGTTGATGATGGTTTAAATGATACAGTTTTATATCACTAAAAGCAAGATTTCTTTCTATTTAATTATCAAAGTTTGGGTAAGCAACTAGTTGATAAAATTAATACTACTTTTTAAATATGAATTTATGAATATTAAATATATTTAATTTAATAATGGTTATTTATGTCTTAATTTATTAGAAATATTAGAATAAATTATATATAGAGGTATTTAATGATATAGTTTGATAATATTTTTATAATAAAATTTATGATGTATTTGAATTTTATTTCATGAAACACATCTCTTTATGTATTTTTAATTAAATTATTAGTGTATTTATAAGTAAATAGGGAGTTTATAATTAAAATTAATATGGATAAGACGTGAATCATAAACTTAAAATTACTTAGGTATGTTCTTAGAATATACTCAGACATTTTTCAACAACAAGAACAAAGATGAAATGCTCGCAGAACTCTCAGATGTGTTGACAGCTGAGCATCATATGAATGTAAAATAAACATCGTTAAGCAAGAGACTTTGCAATAGATTGACGAGGGCCCAAGAGAAACTTAAATAAAAAAACCAATTGATAATCAGTAGATACTAAACACAATACATCATTGACAACAAAATATTTGTATAATTAAAAGTAGAAATGCAATAATCAAAGACTGTCGATTAATGGAGGAACAACCCTATCTCCACAACAATTCAATCTGATTGAGGAATGCTTAGTATCAAATACGATACTTTAACTAAACATAGCCAGAGATCCCATTATATTTTTAATGCGCCGATGATACAGTCATAGCAGCCTAAAATACGAAGAAATCGAACAAACTACTCTTAAGCTAGAAGATAACTTTAAGGAAATTAATTTTATGTTCAATCGAGACTAACTAGAAATATTACCAAAAAGTAGTGTCAAGAAGTTAAAAGACATAAGAATGTTTGAAGATTTTAAATATCTAGGAACTTACTAAACCAATTATCCAAATTTATCGGTCAAGTAAACTCTTGATAAAACTAAAGAAAGATTAAAAATACTTTAACATTAAAATTTAAACGAATAGCCATATTAATATTGTCCAAAAATATACATACAACAAGCCATACTTAAAAACTCATATATAACATTCACTATTTTCATAGACAAAAGTAAACAATCACACAATGACTCATTGTAGCTGATAAAAGGATTAACAACTATTATAAATAAAGACATCTACAATGCTATGGTAATATAGATACTCTCTATCGAGACACACAAACCTAGACTAGATTTAGAGGAAATTCCTATCAATTTGTATAGTCAACAACTTTAATATATGGAAGTCAATAGGAACACTTAAAGAACCAATACAAAAATGGGAAGATAGGTTAAATTAATAGAAACGGTGGGAACTAATTGCTTGTGCTGTACTAAAATATGAATTATCATTAGAAACAAGGTAATTAACACGGTAAGAAATAACATGTACATGTTTTTCATTTCAACCACGAAAAGTATCATAATCAAGAATGATCTTGGAAAGTATAATATCTAACAAGCGGAGAAGAATGCCTACTCAGAAGACTCGATTTAAAAAGCATCCTATAGATTACTGCTTTCAACAATTATTAAATGAAAAAGAGTAACCAGTATTAACGAAGAGAGAAGTAACCAAGTCAGACATGCCTAGATTCAAGAAAGACAAAGACATACAAATCAAGTATAACGTTTGTCAAAATTATCATTAGGGACGAGATAAGAAAACAAGAACACAATGATGAAATTAAAAAAAATAATCTTGTAGAATCATTTCATTTATTGATTGAAGAAGAATTTTAACTGCGATTAAGAGCAAATATAAGAATGAACGCAACATCAAAAGGACAAAATGGCAAAGCAAGAAGAGTATGATAGGTATTTAGAAGAAGATGAATATATACTATATCAAAGAGAAGCCTAACGACTGTAAATCTAAAACTAGTGATATAATATTTCAGGGCAATCACAACGACTGTAGATAAATCAGACACTATTGTAGATTTAATTACATATATTTTGAAAATAGTATTGTTTAAGAGTGTTGAGCATTAATTATACTTTAACTTTAAAAAAAGGGCAATTTATTAGGCTTTTTTTCCATCACTATTACACATTAAAATTTTTTGTTTTATGGTACCTAAAGTTACATGCATCATATATTAAAATTTATATTAAATTGAAGATGATAAGAATTATTATTCTAAAACATTTTTCAAATATTCATCAATCCTACTTAATGTAAGCTAGTAATCATCGAATATGACCATAAATATGTAAATCAATCTGAGTTCTTAAAAGATAATTGTACCATATTAATATTAAAATAATATATATCAATATATTAAATTAAAATTTTATGAATTAAAGTACTAAATACCTAAATTTATAGTTTAAATCATTTATAATTTTCTATGTTAAGTTAATTTGGATATCATATACCAATCTCCCTCCCCTTATTGGTTAACTCACTTGATAATGAGTTGTTCCCAGCCTCTTTCTGCTTTTATAATTATTTAAGCTTAAGGTTAGATAGGCCGTCACAGATTATGATTAGTTCATCTCTAATGAAATGCCAATTTAAAGAACTCCTTACATTAATCAACCCATAGCTGCCTACTTCAACTGAACATGCACAACAAAGCAAAGACTTTAATTCATCAGTTTAAAATAGATAAGTTTATACTTTAGCAATAAAATCATTAATTTAAAATAAAAGTTTTGGAGTTTGAAGTCAAAGGCAGCTTATTTAGCAGAAATAACAGGAAAGATTTGAAGATGAAGAAGATGTTCAAGCTGCATCGAATCTTCAGTTTTAGTCGCTACTTAACTGATGATGATCAAACAATTTTACTCCACTAAGCACTGACTTTAATCGTTTTAATGTTAACAATTAAAGAAATAGTTGTATATTGATTGAATTCAATTATATGTGAATATATAATTTGGCTAATTCAACTCATTTATAAGTGCAATTTGTGTAATAATATGGTAAAATGATACCAACTACCCAATGTAGTTCATTTAATATAGTTGTTACAACTCCGTCAAATTCAGCATTTCCAGACCAAGTTTAATTATCAACTAAGATTGGATAAATAAAGACGAGAGCATATTGAGTTTAAATTCCAGTTTACTCATTGGTAATATTTAATGTAATAAAGTAATGTTTACTTAAATCTTTCTAAATATAATTGATTAGTTATTAATTCTTACAAAGAGAGTAAATATAATAAATAGAAATATATAACTATTTAGGAGATCTTACAAGTTTATATAAATTATAAATGTTAATATAGGAAGTGTATTCAATATTTATGATTTAATTATATAAAAGTATATTTAAAATAGGATGAATAAAAATTTTAATTAAAAGTGATAGATTGAGTTATTATATGCAGAAGGATTACTGTGAAAACAATCCCGAATATAATTCTAAAATGATACAGAGCATTACTTGCGTTTATGTTTTTATCTAAAACTGTCGTGATTGAACTTTAACATCATCTTATTCATTTATTGCTTTTGAAATGCTGATAGGTTCGTTCATCAATTCAATGTGTGCTGAAGTCCTCCATCTTTATAGTTCTTCTGCCAAGTTTATTGTGGAATGGCTCTGAGAGGTTGAAAACCCCATTTTCATCGTCTATGTATTGTTACACCTCGGATCTATCACTCAGTGGTTTACCTCCAAGAAATCTTCCATCTTCGACTTGTCATTTGAGCCATCTCTTCTACCTCTGGACCCTCAGCAGCCTACTCTGTATACTCCTCTGTAGTTGCCATCGTCATTGTCTCTACTCTTGCGCATCTCTGGCTCTACATCTTCAATAACACTACCATTGACGGGTTTCACCTCTCCCCTTGACTTATTCATCAACTAGAGGCTGGTCATACAAACGAATTCACTGGAAGATCTTCGAAAATGGGGGTGTCAGGGGCACCACGCGATTTTCACCTTTAAATCTACGGAGATGGAGTCTCTGACTTAGACAAGTGAGGGGGGGGCCAGATAAGTGAGCATCTACATTTTGAGAGATCACCCTATGGCATTGAGCGGGCACCTTGAGACCAATTACATTGGAAATTTGAACGACTTTCAATGGTTCTCCACTTACTATAAAGACCAGTTCTTTTCCCCATGTGTTCGGAGAGATGCCCTTGGCGGATTCCCGTAAGAATTTTACAAACGGATAGACACCTTCGTTTAAGGACACCACTGAGGATGAATGATCAGTCTTGGGAATTCTAATTGTGAAGGCGTGAATATGTGTCATCCAATCGTCGATACTTGTCGTTAGATGTTGACCATGTACTAGATAGGGTCCCCACCTCTAGAGGTCGACAGTAAGCCCATGAAGCTTTTCACAGAATTGTCTTTATGGCAGATGTTCTCCAGCATTCATGTCACCTTGGGGTCCTGCCCCTGCCAAATCATCGATGGCTCCTTCTACTAGTCACTCTCAACCCCTGGGTCAGCAGGTAGAGCGACAGCTGCACTGATGAGTAGGGATCTTTGATTACGTGGCTCTAGAGATGCATTTAGGAATAAATTATAAGTCCTATCAATGTTATTAAATTGCTTAAATATTAACTCTTGAGAATTGTTTGCTTTCTGTTTTGTGAAGACCCCCTATATATTTATATATATTAGTACTATTTAATAAATGAGAAGCAACCAAATATTAAGAATATTATTGAATTAGTTTAAATTTAACTTAACTTTTAACAACTTTCAAATTAAAACTCAATATACTCTCTTAATAAGTTAATATATTAATCACTCCCCAATTTTGACCCTAAATAAATGATGGTTTTTTCCTATAGACTATCAACTATTTTACCACATTATCATTATTATTTTTCAGTGATTTCATTAAAAATTAGACTTGATTCTCCACTTTACTTGATAAGTTTCCTTCAGAAAACCACAAATAAACCAGGACTATCAGTATAGTTACATTATAAAGAGCAGTAAGTTGGCATTGTTAATCATGACTTCACTGATCATTTTGTGAGAATTACATATTTAATAAAAGTTGAAGTCTTTCTGTTTGAACCTGTATAAAACAAAAATTAAGAATTTTATAATGATTGCAAGGAAAGCGATAGATAAACAGTTGATGGCCCATATTTATTTGAATGCGCTTTAATTGATCCAAAACAATATATATATTAAAATTGCAACTCTATAATATAAATTGGAAGTTTAGATTAAATAATAAAGTGTTTTTGATAATTTAATTTGTAACAAACTTTAGTTAATTAATGATGTAGTAAGTAGTGTGTCAAGTTTAAATGATTCTGGAATGCATAGATATTTCAATCTGGTGGTGAATTGATTTAAAACAGTAGGCAACAATTACAACAATTTAATTGTATAGAGATACCCAAATTAAATAGATTTGTATTCTTCAGTGTCATCTTATTCCCACTATAGACGTTAAGTCTTAAGAAATGCGAGCAGTCAGGTTCATAATTATTGATTAAGACTAAGTCTTAGAAATTCAACTAATTATATAAATAAATTTTATTTAGACTTTTTAGAGTAATATTCTTTGGTATTTTCATTAGGGACAGGGAGCTTTGATTTCATGAGTTAATTCAAGCAGATTAGATAAATAATGTTGAAATAAGATTGATTTCACCAACTTTAAGATAAGTAATTCATGCCATCATTAATTAATGTTTATATAGTAATATATTAATATATTAATATGAATTCCATTATAATTAAAATAAAAATTATTAACTTTAAATATATTCAAATATAAAGCATAATGTCGATAAAATTCCCATTTAATATGGAAGAACTTATGCTGATAACGAAAGAATAAATAAGTAAGTTAACTTTAATGATATAGTAAAATGTGTTTGCTGTGAATCACCTGATGTAGATTGTTTCTTGCTGAATTTGTGGTTAATGTTGCCTATATGTTAGATATTAATGCCTAATATATAGGTGAATATATAAAGAAAACAATTAATAACAACATAATAGTAGCAGTTATATGACAACTATCTCTTAATAGATTAAATATTAAGTTAATATATATTATATATATAATTATTATTCAATTGATTTAGCGGTGGTTGAGGCATATCAGGTAATAACAGCGGTCACCTCAAATACCAACCAACGCCTTGCATTTATAAGCAGCATTAATGATTTAGCTGGTCTTCCTCAACAGGGTTTAAACTTCAACAACCGTGAAATAACAAGCCACTAAGCAAATCGAGATCTTAATAAAACCAATGCATGAAGCATTTTATGAATTAATTAATATTATAAAGTGTATATTAAGGGCATATCTATTTGAGTAAAAAATGTGAATTCATTTAAGTAAGATTCGTGGTACACCGTTATTATATTCACTTATTGAGCTGTTGATGAATCTTCAAGCCTGAAATGCAAATGAACATAAGAACTCCCCAAGCAGAAAGTTTATATATATTTTATAAACTATCAGTTAAATTGTGAAACTAACTCTAGTTGTTCAATCAAAGCCTTATTTATTTACTAATAATTTTTAAATTTAAATTATTCGCGATAAGCATAAATGTAAC
This sequence comes from Oxytricha trifallax, assembly GCA_000711775.1. Taxonomy (NCBI): domain Eukaryota; phylum Ciliophora; class Spirotrichea; order Sporadotrichida; family Oxytrichidae; genus Oxytricha; species Oxytricha trifallax. The sequence goes on from ARYC01021517.1 coordinate 14,476, forward strand.
TGAAAAGCTGTAAATATTAACTAAACACTTTGATGAATGTCTATTTAAACTAACTATATAGATTTCACATTGAATTTTAGTAACTTAGCATTATTCTCATGACCAATCTCAGCATTCATACCAATTTGATTCACTCAGACAAGGATATCTATAGTTGGTAAAGCTTGAGTTTATTTCTTGTTGGCCAGCAATAAATCTTCCATTCACTTAAATATATAACTTATAATATAAATGGAGATTTATTGATGAGACTAGTTGCAGGTTAACATCAAAGATAACACCATCAACAACCAAAGGAAATGATGCCAGAAGCAAGGGAGAAGAGGGTTCAGTAATTAGTGGAAGGTGATATTAATCTCTGGGAGAGTCCTAAATCATTTAAAATTCAGGCAATATCCCTGTAAGTTAACCTTAATCTGATGATAAATTTTGCTCATAACTACCATACATATATAGGTTACCTCGTAATTCATGGATTTCTAATGTTTATAATTAAAGGAATGTATATATATTTTTATACATTAATAATTGAATTTAAATATTGAGCTGCAAGTTTAAATTAATTGTAAACATTGATTACAATAAACTACTTGAAGGCAAACAAAATGCAGTATATGATATCAACTGTAAAAACAAAGATTTAAGCTTACTTTCAGCAGGGGCGCTTACTCATATTGAGGGAGGTAAATCACAGCTTATTGCTGTGGTGCATTTACCTATGAGAATAGTTAGAAGCAAAGATGGTTTAATCTGATTTTATCTACCTTTAACTCTAGATTTTGATATGTGCAATAACTAATCACTAATATAATAAATTTATAATTTACTAATAGATAAAACTACTTAATTCATATAAATATATTTAAACTATTTATACAATAAAACTATGATTTCTTAGTTCATTCAGCTGTAGAGCCAATTAAAGTTCAATGTTGAGCAGGTTTGTTATTCTTTAATCTGAGTTTCAACAACTTCCCAAGAGTAATCTTAATCATAAGTCAACTCAATTAGCTAACTATATACTCCCCAACACATCATAGTAAAATAAATTTAAATTAATTAATTGTAAATGTTTATATTTATTAATTGTTGAATGATTAGCTTAGCCTGAATATTCTAACTTCTCACAAATTTCATATGATTAGATAAACAAAATTGTAGAGTATAATTGAAAAAATAGAATTATATACTACTCATCTTAATAGGTCAATTATTTAATCTTTCAAAAATAGCAAATAGATTAAGCATACTTAGTATAAACAGACTAATTTATTAAATTAATATATAAATTTATGTCTTATTATCAAACATTTAGATGTGAATATACATAATTATTCAATAGTAAAAAAAAAATACATTCGAAGTCTTCCATTGACATCTCCTTTATGGAGCGAATACTCAAAAGTAAGGAGAAATTTCAACATCAGTTTCCACTCTCCCACTAAGTAGACTTTTCCTTTTATTTGCTATTTGTTTTATTTCTTTCAATGAGGGCAATTTCCTACCTTGGTTTTAAGTTTGACATTACTTCATTAGTTGTTATTCAACTGAAAAGTTGTATTTATTATACTATACAGATAAATATTAATAAAAATATAAATTAAATTTAAGATTTTAAGGATGTTTAACTTATATAAACTAATAAAATTATAAATTATAATTTATATATATAAATATATTAAAACCTAATTAATGAGGTATAAATGATTAAATTAAACTAATCAAAAGAATTGGTATTTAATTTGTCGTCTTGAATTAAACAGGTTGAGATCAGATATTGAAGGAATCCAAAGAATTTTCAGAAATAAGAGTGAAAAAATAATTAACATAAACATGAATATAGGGGGTAAAGATACTTCATGGATCCCTTAAAAAACAAAGAGTTTTTATCTGTGAAATGCAGTCGAATAGCTCATAAATGCTAATGATTTAAATAAGAAATCAAAATAGACAAGAATATGCTTGAAATTATAGTTAAGAAAATCTTCATTTGAACTTTCAATTTAATTAGCTTAAACGTGACTTCATGGATCCCTTAAAAATCAAAGTATTATTATCTTTAAAATATAGTCGAATAGCTCATTTAAGCTAATGATTTAATTTAGAAATCATAATAGACAAGAATATGCTTGAGATTGATGTTAAGAAAATGTTCATATGAACTTTCAATTTAATTAGCTTAAACGTGACTTCATGGATCCCTTAAAAATCAAAGTATTATTATCTTTAAAATATAGTCGAATAGCTCATTTAAGCTAATAATTAATTGAAGAAATTTAAATAGATAAAAATAAGCTTGAGTTTGATTGTTCAGAAAGTGTTCATATTAAATTCAAATTTAAATAGGTTAAACTTGACTTATAGTATCCCTCAAAAATCAAAGATATTTTAATTTGTAAAACTATAGTCGAATAGCTCGTAAATGCTTATGATTAAATGAAGAAATTTAAAAGGACAAAAATAAGCTTTAGTTTGATTGTTGAGAAAGTGTTCATATTAAATTGAAATTTAAATAGGTTAAACGTGACTTCATGGATCCCTCAAAAATCAATGATTTTTTAATTTGTAAAACTATTGTCGAATAGCTCGTAAATGCTTATGATTAAATGAAGAAATTTAAAAGGACAAAAATAAGCTTTAGTTTGATTGTTGAGAAAGTGTTCATATTAAATTGCAATTTTAATTATAAGGTTAAACGTGACTTATAGGATCCCTCAAAAATCAATGATTTTTTAATTTGTAAAACTTTTGTAGAATAGCTCGTAAATGCTTATGATTAAATGAAGAAATTTAAAAGGATAAAAATAAGCTTAAGTTTGATTGTTGAGAAAGTGTTCATATTAAATTACAATTTTAATTAATAGGTTAAACGTGACTTCATGGATCCCTCAAAAATCAATGATTTTTTAATTTGTAAAACTATTGTCGAATAGATCGTAAATGCTTATGATTAAATGAAGAAATTTAAAAGGACAAAAATAAGCTTGAGTTTGATTGTTTAGAAAGTCTTCATATTAAATTACAATTTTAATTAAAAGGTTAAACGTGACTTATGGATCCCTCAAAAATCAATGATTTTTTAATTTGTAAAACTATAGTCGAATAGATCGTAAATGCTTATAATTAAATGAAGAAATTTAAAAGGACAAAAATAAACTTAAGTTTGATTGATGAGAAAGTGTTCATATTAAATTACAATTTTAATTAATAGGTTAAACGTGA
>ARYC01021518.1:0-14587 GCA_000711775.1 Oxytricha trifallax
ATTATTTTAAACTAACATCATCAATAGAAAAAAGAGAAAAATTACTACCTCATTTAAATGTCTAATGCAAGTTTGTCATAAAATTCCAATATCATATAGAATGAGAAATAAGAGGTCCAGGCTGTTGAAATCGAATTTTATAATGTCAAATTTGACGAAGAAGATTGCATTTGAAACCCAAAATAAAATGTCTCATAAATATAAGGTGAATTAATTTTATATTAATTAAAGTAAATAGCTACTATTATGAATGATTAATACAATTTTATTAAAATAGTATTTTAGATTCTTCTCTAACTTAAAAATATTACCTAGATACTTAATAGTGAAAAGGAAAAAATCTAGACTCATTATTATAAAAATAAAAAAAATAATATTTAAATATTTTAATTAATTTAATGATTTTATAGTTTACTTCAGAGCAATTAGAAATGTATGAAGACAAAGAGCAAAAATTAAATTTAGTATTTTTATTTAAAAATATTCTTATTAATATTAAGAAATGCTTATTGCTACAATTTCTCATGAAGTCATGAACCCCCTCAACTCAATCGTAAATCTTTCTTCAATAGCAGAATCCCAGTACTACTAAAGTATAATTGAATACGGAATTAAATCATGATGAATTAATTTAGTTAAATAAAGAGGGAATTTTGTAAATGATAAATTGAACTTTGTTCAAATTTTTAGAAACCGTATATAAATTTATTACATTGAGTAAAAATTGATGCAAAATCCAAAATTAAATGAATAATTAAGAAATTACTTACATTATTTTAATTATTATTTTAACTAATCTAATTAAACACTTCTCTATCTCAAAATTGTGTTAATTTTTAGATAGATCAGTGTTTAATTAGATTAGTTAAAATAATAAATAAAATAGTGTAAGTAATTTCTTAATTATTCATTTAATTTTGGATTTTGCATCAATTTTTACTGATTGTATTAAATTATCAATTTTTTATTGAGTTTTTTTATTTGTGCCAAAACTTAAATAAATTGTATTAATTTCCATAATGATTTCATTAAATAATGTTACCAAAAATAAACTCTATCTGTACATAAGTTTCCATTATAAGAGGGTAATTTCGGCTCTCTTTAAACTTTTTATAAATCTATATTTTAATTCTTAAATTCAAATTCGATCTTAATTTAGCATTATTATTTAATTAAAAGTGAAATTATTATGGATATTAATATAAATCATTAAAAATGTCTGATTTTAGCTTTAAATAAACTTAATTTATCACATTTACTTAATTAAAAATCCTCTAGTTTTATAAATATCATAAATATTTAATATATATATATATATAATGGTTTTTATTCTATTTATTAAATTAAAAATCTCTTTTAAATTAATGACGAAAAAAATCTCTATAGCTTATATAATACTAGTTTAATTATGCTGCTAATTATAAAAAATATTATTGATTTTTTAATTTTTGAAATTTAAAAACTTATAGCGAGTAATTAATATATTTTACTCTTTTTTACACCACATATTATATTCTCTAAACAACAGATTATACTATTATTCAACAATTTAGCATTAAAATATTAATAAAATTAAAATTTAATAATTACTTTTCAATATTAAAGTGCAAACGTGAATAACTTATAGGATGCTTTTCCTGTTATGAAATCATGGTCTAGTTTTTTCTCAATCATTATTTCACTTTTATATTTCATTCTAGTAATAATATTAAAATTAGTATAAATAAATTTCATTAATTATACAAATTAAAATTTAATGATATTACTATATCAGGCTCATTGAAAGTTATTAAGCTAATAATTTTAATGAAGAAATACTTCTATATTAATAGTTTATATACATTTTAATGAATACATTAATGCAAATAATCAAATAAAATAGAATTTAATATTATTAAGCTCAATATAATTATTCATTAAATTCCATTTTAATACTGCCTTACACTAATTTGTCAGAAATCAATTGTATTTCTTCTATAATAGTTCCTCGAAACAAGTGTACTACCTAGTCAAGAGCTGTATGGATATTTAACTAATCAAAAATCACAAGTTTAATTAAAAAGTATCCAAACAAAAGCCAATAGACATTATAAAGAATATGAAAGGGATTGAGATTTAGGTAGATTTTACTTGAGGTTAATAAGTTATTTAATCAATAATTTATAATTATATTTTTTCAATTCATTTTAAAATGCATAAAAGAACAATCGAAACTACTTTTGAATCATTTTAAAATTATAAATTATAAGTGTCTAGCATCATTTTATAAAAGAATTTAATGGAATTTTCAAACCAAATCAAATGTTTTTCAAAAATTCAAAATGTAGTTATACTTTTTCTTTATTTAAATTTTTTTCATATTAATCTGATACCATACTTAATTTTATTAGAGTTGTTATAAATTTCAACCCTTTAATATCTATAACATCTTTAGAATATAGATAAATGAAAAGCAAATAAAATTTCAAATTGAATACAAAGATGATCTTGAAAAATAATTTAATATTGACTGGGATCGTTATCAACAAATACTGATTAATATCATGCAAAATGCTGTCAAGTTTACGATTAAAGGGTTTTACATATATACATATATATATATATATATATATATATATATATATATATAATATATATAATATATAATATATATATAGATTTAATTTTTTTTAAATATAAAGGGTCAATTATAGTGTCAGTTTAAATTGACGAAATTGAAGGTGGGATTTATATGATTTCAACTTCGGTTAAGGACACTGGCATCGGAATGAGTGAAGAAGTTTTGAATAGTTTATTCTAAACTTTTAACAATAAATCATCATAGGATCACTCAGTTTTGTGTAAAAATTTATCCTTTATTTTTATAAAGATAAGTGTAAGATATTAATAAAAACCCTTGTTTCAAATATGACAAAAGATAGGTTAAGAACAATTAATTAAAAATTAAATTATAATTGCCTAAAATTATTTAAATTTAGGTTTATATTAACTGTACACCCTGATTGGTTTATTTTATAAGGAAAATTAATCGAGCCAAAAGTTTTAATAATGTTCTTAACTCCTAATCTCAAATGGCTAACGGGGTTCTATTTTAATTTTTAATAAGAGTTTATTAAATGAAAGTATTGTTTTAAGATTATAAAACTAAATTTATAATAAAAATTTATGTATTTTTGCTTATATATATATAGTGATATTATGATAAGTTATAATAAATGATTAAAATAGTCTTAAAATAAAAATTTTAACGATAATTAAATTGTAAATATCTTAGAACAAAGTTATTAGAATTAGATTTTCACTTTACTTTTCTTAAATTTTTTAATTTATATTTGAATGTTAGATGATAATACAAAATCATTATAAATTTAAATTTATTATAAAATATTTGTAATTAATAAATTTTTGTGATTTTTAAATAAAATTATACCGACATTAATTCATCAATTTTTCTATAATCTTTAAAATTAATTAAGTTTTTAATGGAATAGGGGTTGGGCTCAGCATTTGCTATGATTTAATCAAAGCACTTAATGGAGAAATTTCAGTTGATATAAATTTATAAAATCAATTAAAAATTCTTTAATTTCTTATAAAAAATAATATATCTTATTTACTAAGTTCAATCTGAACTAGAGAAAGGAACTTAAGTCACATTTACTTTAAAATTTTTGCAGAAACTAAAGCTACCAAAAATTAATATTTCTAGAAAATTTACTTCAAATTTTAAATAATGTGAACCTTAAAATGACGTTGAAAGTTTTCAAGAAAGTCCTCAACCAATAATTAATAAGAGAAAGATTTAACCAAAAGATACTCCTAATTTTTATGATAATGACAACTCAAATGTATTGAATTAAAGCAATATTCATCTACTTAACAATTATTGATAAATTTAATGTAAATATTATTCGAAATTATTTTACAGAGTTCATTTTCTAAAAAGAATTCAATGTCATAAAAATAATTAAATAGTGGTCTATAATTTTATTCAGATTTATGAAGAAAAATAAAATATATTTTGATTAGTTTTAATTCTAATTTATCTCTTCCATTGCTTTTTTATCTAATAATTCTAGTCAATTATTAAGATATATATAAATTCATAACATCTTTGAGGAGGGAAATTTCCCCCTAAAATTTTATATACACCAAAAGGGGAATTTTTCTGTTCCATGCATAATAATATAAAATAATTATAAATTCCTCAAAATCTTTATCATTAATTACGACTTAATTATTTGTTATATAGCATCCAAAATCATTTCTACTTTGATTAAAATTACAAATTTCAATGAAAATTACATTGATTATTTATAAAAAAACATTTAGATTAACTGTGTTTTTAATATATAAACAAAGAATAATTATAAACTTTGAAAATTATATATTATAAAAAGATGTTTAGTAAATGGATATGGTAAATAAATTTGGGGTTCATATGTGTATAATATATTTATTGCCAAATAATGTTAATTTTAATGTTGGGGCAGGAAACTTTCTTGAGGAAGCGGGAAACTGCACGGGGAACCGGATACTCTCCTCACATCTTATTAATATTTTAAAATGATCATAAACGAATTTTATTTGAAATAATAATAATAATATTATTGATAATTTAATATTTTTATATTATTTTATTAGGCAAATCATTTTTAAAATGTTAAATTATTTATATTAACTTGAATATATTTAAAATTTCATTGTATCTTAAAGTCTTTAATTATAAAAGAGATATATAAACCTTATTTATTTTTAATTATATTTTCTTTATTTCAACATAATTAAATACTGAAATCACTATATTATTAAATTAGAAATGTGGAGTCCAATGTTAATAGAATATTCACACCTATAAAATTACTTTGACTACATAAATCTTTTTTATAGATAAAATGTCCCATGAGTTTATTCCTTTGCACTCTTGTCATAATTATATATTATATATTTCCATAAATTTTTGATAAAAGTTTCATATTAATTTAAATATGATTTTTTATTTTAAAATAGTAGTAAGAATAAATAAATTCTTATCAATAGACTATGAATGATATTCAAAGCTCAAAAGCAGGAAATAAAAAAGGACTCACAGATTTTATAGATGTAAATGACATAAATTTATAAAAAATTCATTTAATTATAATGTACAATATTAATTAATTATTGAATTCTAGGTATTTTACTTTTAATATGTAAAATTACTCTGAAGAAAATACTAAATATAATAAGTATCAATTATAACTTGACTAATTAAAAATTGCTAAATTTGTAATTTCTAATATCATTTTATAGATTATATAAAAATTCCAGCTTTATTATTTTGAAGTTTCTTTTTTTTCAAATTGAAAAGAGTGATAAAATTCAAAACTCTTCAAAAAAATTTATTTTATTCATGATAAATTTTGAAGATTAAGATTCTTGGATTAGAAATCAACTTTTAATCTTTAAATTTTATTTTAAAGAATATACTTTTTATTAAAATTTTAAATATTTGTCTTGAATTTTCATTATTATAAAGAAAATTTAGACTTGTAGTTAAATTTTATCAATTTGAATTTTTTGTTTCTCTGAATATTTCTTCATTTTTTATTATCACTAGTTTTAATTAATTTTTTTATCAAGAAAGGGTTGCCACTATAGAAGAGGATACGCCTAATACCAAACTAATGAAAGAATTATCTCTGAACTTTCAAGAGAATAAATTTTAAAAAGTAATAAATTTTATAAATAATAAATCTTTATAATTAAATTTCTAAATTCAGATTAATTTCCTTTTAAATTCTATAAATTATAATTTTTATTTTAATAAAATAAATTTATTGCTTGCTTCTAAGAATATTATAATATAAGATGAATTTAATTATTTAGAATTACAAATTTTGGCAATATATTTTTACATAAAATCTCTAAATTTCTCTATGCTTGTATCAATTAATTAAGCTGTTCAAAATTAAAAAAATAGTCTCATCAATTTTTTTATAAATAAAAAGTTAACCTAATAATACTTTGCATTCTCCTAATAGAAAACATTCAATGAAGAGAAATACTACAACGGAGATCAGGTCTCATAATGATTAAATCAACAAAAACAAATCTTTAATTAACTAAGCTATATGGTGTAAGTAATAATAATATTTATTGCAGGAATCCATTCAAATTTGTTTAACTATTTAATTTTATATTGCTGGAAGTCTCTTTTCTAAAGCTTGAAAATATGGTGCTTGTTTAATTGAGAATTCAAAGTTAACTTTTTTTTACTATTTAATCAATGTAGTTGCTAAATAAAAGATATTAAATTTTTAAATTATTAACTGATTTTCATTCTAAACTATTATCGATTTATTGAGCAGCTACGATAATATCATAAAGAGCAATCAATATTTTACCATATTTAAATGTATTCTAGCAATATTAATTTAATTTATTTTGAAAATCATAACTAAAAATATTAATAGTTCAGTATTATTAAACCCAATAAGCTCAAAATCAATGCTTAGTAAAGAAAAATGATAAGAATAATATTAGACTATTATATTATTATTAATTATATTTTTAAAATGAAAGTTAGCCTTTACAAATAATCAACATTTATAATCCATATCTTTAATTCTCAAAGCCAGAACATTAACTTTCTCCGCATTAAACTAGTTTTGAGCAACATAACAGTTCATTTAATTAGAGTTAGAATAGTAGATAATTGTATTTTCTATAGAAAAATATATTATTAAATTAGAAAGTTATAAGGATAGAGTGACTCACAGGGATCCGAGGCTGGAGACTTTCTAATATAGCTATCTAATACACTAAGGCCTGCTGAGGTTAGGCAGGGGGTTGCTGGGTTCACCGCATTAGGGGCCAGTCGGCGGGGTTCAATCTGTCAGATCCTAAACTCCTCGAGTTGTCTGCACGCTAAGGATTTCCCTGCATTAGATGAGCTTCCTGGCGTGAGTTCAGCTTCCTAGGTAATAGGGAGCAGGATGAAGGTGGTGCTCAACCTTCAAAAGTGAGACGATGAGAACCATAGAAGCCAACAATAATGATTTTCCTCCCACACCAGGTCGGGTTAATGAGGCTACCACAGCGAAAGGACAGAGACTACTATCTCAGCAGCGGTGGAACCTGGTAAGAGTTTTCTCCAGACTCCCCTTTAATTGTTTACAGGAAGCAGATCTCTGCGAGCTCTGCGGGGGGTACTCCTGGTCAATAGCCAGGCTCTTATCTCGTATGCATCTCGGTACAGGGAGATGTGGAATGATGTGCGAGGTGGTTTTTTGGAGTTTTTCTAGTTCATAACTTGCCACGTAAAATCACTTCAGATACGTCTACGTCACGACTTAAATTGATGGTTTGATTTTAGTATCAAACAGTGAATTGTTAAGTAATTTAATTTGAGTTTAACTCATTAATCATCATAGAAAAGTATTGTATTAAGATAAATTTATTTTAGGGGAGGAATTTCCTATGAAGAAAAAAAAAATCTTAGGGAAGTTTTCTTTCAAGAAAATTTTTAATTTCTACTAAATTATTAGTTATTCTTTCTAAAATCTGTAAGTAATTTAATTACAATAGGATTTAAGATTATTAGGTTAGGCTTGATGAAATTTAAAATATATATCTTTTTAAGCATTTTTTTTCTTTTTAAATTCATTTAAATTAATTGTAAAATTGACAATTTGTAAATAAAATTCTATATTTATTGATATTTTATTATTCAGGATATATACAAAAAAACTACTATTCCTTAACTTTTTTAAATATACTGGAGGAATTCATTTGATTTGGGAAAATTGAATATAATAAAATAATTAATAATTTAAATTAGGGGCAGGTAACTTTCGGGAAACATAGACAACATGGTACTTGTTCGATAAAGAATTCAAAATCAGCTGGACTTTACAACTGGCGATATCCCTCTATTGCATACCTGGAGTGAGTTAACTTGACTTTAATTTTGGGTGATTTGTTTAGTTGATTTTGTTGCAAAAATTAAAGTCAAGTTAACTCACTCCAGGTATGCAATAGAGGGATATCGCCAGTTGTAAAGTCCAGCTGATTTTGAATTCTTTATCGAGCAAGTACCATGTTGTCTATGTTTCCCGAAAGTTACCTGCCACGAATTATATTTATTAAATATTTTAATATATTCAAAAATTTTCCCTTATCAACTGAATTCCTACAATAGTAAACTGTATAATATATCCGCTAAGCAATTTTTTTGTTTAAAATAAATTTATAAATAATCTTATGAAAAATTCATTGAATTATATATAAAAAATTTACTTCCCACATTCCAGGAAAATTCGTCTCATCATTTCAATAAAATGATTATTAATATAGATCAAATAGGTAAAAGTCAATGTAGGCAAGAAGGAAAAGCAAAAATACGAATAACAATTCGAATTAAGTAACTTCTAGGTCAAACGTTAGCTTGCTCGATTAGGTTTCAGAATTCAGTCAGGAACCTTAAATCAATTATGTTAATAGAAAAGATTTTCACATTCAATATGAATTTCTGAACCAAAACCTCAATTAAATAATTAGTTAAGAACTAACACAAAACTTTAAAGCTTCTAATCCTAAGACAGACATATTTATTGATTGTTTTAAATACACTATTTTCTATTATGAAAGTTGCTTTTTGAACATAGATTCTACAAATGATATACCAAATTGTCTCTCATAAATCTTACCTCAATAATACTAGTTAAGAAGTAGTTCCGGGTTTAATTAAGCCCCAAATTATGAATAGAAATTAAATTCTTTTATAGATAATGAGAATGGACTTCAAGATGGAGGTTAAGGTCTTTCGCTTGATTTAAGACGTTTACTTAATATTTAATAAGAAAGTTAATAAGCAATTTCCATAGCGAATATAGAATATCCTCATGATGTTTAAATGTCTGTAAAAACAGGAGGAATTAAATATGAAAAATTAATTAACAACATTTTATATTCTTTTATTGCAATAAAACTATTTATAACAAAAATAATTTGCCTTGAAAAAAATATAAACCATATGATAAATTTGATTACAGTTTTTGGTAAATTGATGACAATTGCAGATAGTAAATTTTAATAACTTCTATAAACTCTGAAGAATTTGATTGCAATTGCTAAAATAAAATCCTTATAGTGGATGACAATATCTTTAACTTGATTACCTTGGAGTTAATGTTAAAAGACTAAAGTGAGCTAATAGTTGACAAGGCGAACAACGGCCTGGAGGCAGTTCAAATGTTTAAGAGTAATTTGCTGAACAAGGAGTGTTGTAATTAAAATTACAGACTCATCCTTATGGACTTGAACATGCCAGTCATGGATGGATATGAAGCCACTGATCAGATCATCCAAGTAATCAAAGATAATTAAAATTAAGAATGTACTTAAAATTTCATTGGCAGCACCATATCTATAATAGCTTGCACAGCTTTTGTAAATGATGAAAATATAAATCATTCAAAATAAAAAATCCTTAGACCCTTTTTATTGAATTTTGATTGATAAAAATCATATATTTTGACAAAATAAATAAAGTATTATAAGGTTCTGGAAAGGTTAGGATTTACTTATTAGAGATTTAACTGCGTATTTTAAGTAACTATTTTCTGTGACTCATTTAAATTACTTATAAATAATTATAAAGCACTACAAAACTCTTATTTAAACCTTAATAACCTTGCATTTTAGTATACTTTTATCAATCAAAAAGTCAATCAACTACTGAAGGGGTTTTGGGGTATTGATTGCTATCAGGTTGGAATTAAACCCATTATAATAATTTAAGACCTAAGTAATATTTGATTTTTCAAAAATTAGCAAGTTATCTAAAAAAATATATAAAATTAATTATTATTTTGGTAATAATATAATAATAAAAAAATACTTAAAAAAATTAATTCACAGCTCAAGAAAAAACATTTTTATTATATATATTTTTATTTTAATATAGTTAATGGTTTAATATTCAATTTTAATTTCTATAAATATATAAATTACAAGGATTAAATGAAATAAGTTTTAAATAAACCAGTGAATCAATGTGAGTTATAGAAAATTGTAAAGAAATATATGAATAAATGAATCATGAATTTACAATTAAACGCTCATTTATTAACATTAATTTTTTTATTAACAAATTAATTTTACCTTTATTTTGATTCAAATAATGAATTAAACTTCAATCTTTTATATAGTAGATAAAATTCTTACATCATCTACCGCTGTATTTTTTTATATTTATTTGAACATTTAATTTTGTTATCAAATTGACTTCAACCCTTATATATGGCATTTACTTATATGAATAAAACTAAGTGATATTTTGTATAAATCTTTACTTTAAATTTGTTTATAAGTAATATATTATCAGGAAGTACAAATCATAAAATATAATTTATTTAAACTTCAATAAGTTTTTATAATAGATTTTGATAAATATAATAATTTTATTCGTTTACTTTTATATAAATATTCAAATTATATTATAATTTTATAATTAGATAATGGAATCTTTATAGTAATTCTAGTCAAAACAATATCCTTAAACTAATAAAGTTATATATTTGCTCACTAGCAAATATGTTTTCATTGAAATCCTTTCATATATATTCTATCAAAAATAGGCAAGAAACTTATAAAAATATTTCAAAATATTATTATGAACAATTATTAATTATACTGCGAAAATTATGCAAAAGAGGTTTGGAAATATCTGAAGATTCTTATCTATCAACTTTATATAAAAAGGAAATTGGAAAGTATTATATTAAAAACTTATAAGATGTTATAAAATTCTCTAATTTCTTTTGTTTCAAAAAAATAAAATATTATTTTATTATTTAAAGAATATAGTTTTAACATAATAAATATAGAAGAAAAGGTATTATTATATTTATGGCTCAATATTAATATTAATTAATCGGATGAAAAAATTTAGTAATTTTTATTTTATTAATTTTTTAAATGAAGTTTAATATAATTCAAAAATTAATAAAGCTTGTTTATAATTATTCATATAGATTTTAGTTCAGATAAACATATTATAATTATGGCTTTATTAATTATTAAATCAATTTTCTGATATTTGAAAGATATACTGAGCCACTTCTAAGCTAAAAAATTATATTAATTTTTCAAGTTAACTCAGAACTCTTAAATACTTTTAATAAAAAAAATAATGCCAATTAATATTAAAAAAGCAATTCACTTTTTTATTAGTTTGAACAATTATAGTTGAAAAATAAAGCTGTGAATGCTTTACAAAAAGAATTTCGAAAAACTTATATTTCTTTTTGCTTAAATATAAGAATAATTTATACAAAAATGGAATATTATAGTAATATATTTGCTTGATGTATTTATGGTATTTTTATTTTTGCTTATATTCGTTTAATTTACTTCAATTCTATTTTATTCAGGATTTTAAGGATTCAGAATAGGGTTCAATTACCACTTCCTTCACTTCTCTCCCTTTTTAAATTTTATGTATATTTTCTCTAAATATCAATAAATTATAAATTAAAATTAGATTTAATAATTAAATTATTTTTTTTCTTTCCAACTCAAACTGAAAGTAACCTAATTAAGTTAACTTTAGACTTGGATATAACCCCAATAATAGAATAATAGAAACAATCAGTGATCTAAGTTATTTTTAAGTGCATTATTTATAAATGTATTATTTAATGAAATATGCAGGAATTTATGTAGTCTCAAATTAATTGAATTTTCAAGTTATAGAACTCTCTTAAAGGATTTTTTCTTGGAGTTAGAATCGAATTAAAAGCAGACTTAATCTATAGTTTTTATTAAAATTTCTTGTATAAAACAAACTAATAATATACTCATATAAATTATTGGAAAAAATTATTAATTTAATCAACAAGCAGCAATAATTTGAAAGACCCCAAAACCCTATAACAATTCACTCTTACTAAACTCAAGATAAAAGTTAGTTATTTTGATGCTGAGTCTCTTGAAGCCTTTAGTTCCTATATGTAAACGAATAAAACACTGAAGCATTTAACTATATCAATAAAATATGCATCGCTTCTCTTTGTATTTCAAAGCCTTTCAAAAGCTCTACTTTAAGAATATGTGTTCTCACCTAGATATCCTTCCTCACCAAATCCTGATACCCATCACCTCTAACTTTCTTTCACTAACTTTTGATTTTATTAGATTTTCTTATAAAAGCTTATAACAAAAATGATCAACGGACAAATGAATCCTATAAAATAATTGCATTGCATGTATTTTCGGTCCGCAAGACAAATAAAAATTAGAAAAAAGACTAATTATTATGGAGGTGAGGGATGGGCTCGGGGTGAACGGTTAAGAATCTATACTTAAATAAATTATTATAATCTTATTAACAAAAAGTTGCAAATTTTTTATATTTAACAAGTTAGTGAGGGAAAGTTAGAAGTGATGAGTATAGGATTTGGTGGGGAGGGGGGTATGGGGAGGAGTATCTCGGTTTACGGTGGGGAGAGGGTGGAGAGGGATATCTCGGTTAGAAAAAATATATATTAAAATTTTAATTATTTTTTAATAAATTATATGAAATACTTGCAAATTAAGATATTGCGCTTGAGTCTTTTACTTTGAAAGACTTTTGCTATAATTTTAATGAAAAATTTCAATTTTTAAAACTATTAAGTCAAATTAAATGTGAAATATTAAGTCGCTTAAAGTTCAAAAATGTAAATTACTTAAAATTCTCTGATTTTAAATTTTTTATTCCTATAAATTATTATATATAATTATAGATTTTGACAAGATATTTGATAATAATCATAGAATCCTATCATTATTATTAAGATTAATAATAAATAAAAAACATTAAAATTATTATTGTTAAGATATATTATTATCAATTCTTTATCTTTAAATTATATGTTATTAGAATTATTAGAATTGATTAATTAATTTTTATTGAAAAATTGGAAATTTAATGTTTTACATCCTTAATTAAAATATTAAAAGAGGACATATGATTTATAACCAAAAGATAGAAATTTGATAACATAAATAAGATTTATGAATTAACGCCATAATTTTTAAAAATTGGTTAATATTAATTTTCACAATAACTTTGGATGGGTGCCACTATGATTCCAGGGAATTATAAATATCACTATAGTAAATTAGACAAGAAGAAGTTATTTTAAAAAATTAAGCTCTAGATGATGTAATACTAAGCCTAAATATTGCATTAATTGGATTATATATTTTTTAAAAAAATTTAATTAAAAATAGAACAATTGTACTATTTATTTGTCAATAATGAACACACAAAACTAAAAAAGTTGATATTATAGAATTTAAAACCTAATAAATATTTTGGAAATACATTTGATTTGGAATATAATTAGTAATTTATATTATACTAAATTAAAGCCTTTATGTATTTAACTTTATAAAACATAGAAAATATGATACTTGTAATTTAAAATTAGCTGAACTTTTTATTTGCGGTATTTTATTATTATCACATCTATGAATAGAGATAAATAAATCCCCTTTATTCAAATCTTAAGTAATCCTACAATACTAAAAAGAGGTAGATGTCAAATAATTTGGAAAGGATTTATCCTTAAACTAGTGCTTGGAGCACTTAGAAATAAGAGATATATAATTGCTTTTTCCAATAAATATGTCTAGAATGTTTCTTGACTATTAAGGAAATTAAAATCTTAGGCATTTAGCAATAGAGATATAATAAAAAATTTAAATCATATTAAAATCTTAAATTCTAAATTGTAATAATATTCTTATATATAATATATTAAGTTTAATTTCACAATTAAAAAATGGCTTTCAGTTTATATTGTATTTTACATCAGTTGATATTAATTAATGTTTAATATTTAGAAAAAAGAAATACTCTACTTTAATGCTATTAAACAACTCATGAAATAATAAATCTCTAACCTTAAATTTTACTTTTAAGAGTAAAAATAAAAGATTTATATATCATACAACTTATATTTATTTTCTTTATAAAATTAAGAGGTATTTTAATTAATATCTGTGCTAAAACCAGTATGATATAAATAATCAAATGTTTTTAAACTTTGATTTCAGATACATCAAACTGAATCTGTTCAAGGGATTCAAACCCTATACTGATCGGAATAGCTTCACAACGTGCTCAATCACCGATTATTTTAAGGAATTACTTAAATTATTTTAACATTCAAGTGTATTTTCTGATCATGCTTGTCAGAATATCTTTTAACTAGTTCTAAAGTTAAGATATGACCCATTCTTTTTTAATATTTCTTATTTTTCTGTGTCTAGGGACGAAACTCTAAGAGATACTCTGCTATAGTTTTTATTTTCAAGGTATTAGTCTCGCTTTTATTTAGAGTTCAATCTTAGATCAGAGTGGTATTTTTCTTGACTCCTGCCATATCCTTGATGCATTAAACTCCAACTTGCAAAGATATGTGAATCATTCAAAACTAACACGATGTGAATAATCAAAAGTCAACTGTTTTTTTTGGCGTGGTCCTGCTATTCCTTTCGCTGACATTTACTAATAAGAATCTAAAATTGAGGACTTACCTTGAAAAAACCGAGT
>ARYC01021520.1:0-10597 GCA_000711775.1 Oxytricha trifallax
AACTATTACTGACATTGCAAAACTACGTTGGAAAAAAATAATCAAACTTGATTATATTTGTTGATATTGCAAAAATAATATCAATTTATTAAATACTTTCATAAATTCAATATTATTTAATATCAATGTGTTATTGGTTAAATTAAAATAAATAACTTTCATCTTATAATATTAAAGTTTTATTTAAGAATCTGATTTATCAAAAAAAAATAACTTAATTTAATCTTAAATTTTAAGTGGGAAAAATAAATAAACCCAAAAGGCTTTATTTTCAAAAATTAATATAATATAAAGAATTGTAAAACTGATTCATTTGATTTTTGTTTAATTTAATTCTATGTTATTTATAATAATTTTTTTTCCATTCAAATCTAAATTAATTACAAGTTAACAATAATAAAACTCAAATTAATCTATTAAATGGCAATTACATAGCATAATTTGCAAAATATTATACTTTTAGAAATGAAGAAAAGTCATCTAATTAGTCAACTTATACAAGTTTATTTTTTAAAATATTACCTTACAGCTTCCATTCTAAAAAACTGATATTTAAATTTATCAATACAAAGGATTTATTTGAATTAGAATATTTAAAATTTTGGTAGAAAGTTTATCAGAGAGAATTATATAAGCATACTTTAATATTGTATGAATATATTTGCTTTGGGAAAAAAATTAATTAAGCTTGTTAAATATTAATAAATGCCATTAGACTAAGCCGGCTTGGCTAGTCTATTCATTTATCTAATCGCCCAAGAAAGAAAACTCCTTATACTTTTTTAATCGGTAACTCTTAGTAATAAATATCGCTTCAGGTATAATTAACTTTATAATTTTTTTCAAAAGTAAAATCAGGTTATAATATGGTAAACTTCAAAGATGTAGTAAAATAGTGCCTTGGTTTAGAGGCATTTTCCAAATACATAACAGAAGAAAATCAATTAATATTTATTTTTAATGTAATTTAATTTTTTAATATTGGATGTATTCCTACGATAATATAAGATGTTATCATTGCTTATTTAACACTGAAACCTCAGCGCTTTAATTTCAAAAATATTCAAATTATTAATTCAAAAATTGATTTATTAGACTTTTCAAGTTTTTAAGGGAGGGATGGGTATTAAATAAAATATTTATTTAAATCTGATCATTTTTGATATTTTCAAAATACAATTTGCAAATATAAGCTATAGTAAAAATTATTTTTTTATACAAATAAAAATTACCAAAATAATCAATATTCATTAGTTCCTTTTCCAAAATAATTATCAATTAAATTGTTTCTAATAACTCAAATTTAAGGGTAGAGAGGCATGAAACCCCTTCATGTTTAAAAAATGAAAAATAATCATAGAATGTTTAAAATCTATACTTTAAAAATTGTTTAATTAAAAAATTTAATCATTGTTGCTTGATTAATTTGAAAAAAGTTAAATTTTATAATTGTCAGATAAATGAGAATTTAACAGCATAATTTTTTAAATTACAGAGTTTATACAAATATAAATTCATCGTCGATAAGAATATTCAAAATCCTTACTATATAGATTTCAGAAAATTGTTTTAATTCTAAGATGAATTAATATTTAAATAATTAGTAGAGTTTATGATCTTGTTTTCTGAGGGTTATTCGATTGATCAATTCTGTTAGGGTAAAAAGGGTTCAAAACTAGAGTTCGTTGAATTTTTGACCTGGTAAAAAAACACGGAATATCCAGAGTTTTGTTGTGTCAGTTCATTGTAAAAGTACCGGATACATTTCCACAGCTTGTCTGACGATAAATGGCTTCATGTGATTCGACTAAATTTGAGGTAGGTGTTTATAAGAAAAAGGCACTAATTTGGTCTACGATTGATTGGGTTGGTAACCAGAAGTGATTCTACCATTAGAGAGGTCGGGAAGTGAGCAATTTTAAGCATTATATCAGTCTATATTAATTTCCTAATAACTTTTATAACTAACTAATTAGTAGCAGCATGTCATAATCTTTAACATCTGCATTTGTCAATATAAGATATACAAATTATGCAAAGGTTTCCAAATATCTTAGCATTTAAAGAAAATTTGAAAGTCATAATTCAATATTAAAGTGCGATATCAATTAATTAGATTGTTGATAGGGGTTCTAAGTTTATATTTTAGTTAATCATTTTATTGAAGTTAAAATTATACCCCTAAATGTTGAGTCATTTAAGTTCGAGTATAAATGTAAAATGATTTTTTAAACTGCAAGGTTAGTGCTTTTTGACGATAATGACAAGAATTTATTTTAAATAAGTCTTGCACAAGGAATAAACAATCCTATATTTTACTTGAAAGAATTTTATCTTAAATACCATGATATAATTATAACTGAAAATCAGAAATAAACAGAAAAATGCAAATTAAGTTTGCAATTAATAACTAAGAAAATGTAGAGACTTGAAATTAAAGTTCAATCAATAATAAATGAAAAACTTAGTATTATTTATTTTGAAACTTTTGATGAGTTCAGATTATGATTTATTATGTTTAATATGAAAAAGCTTTAATTTGTTTAACAAAATATTTGATTTGAATTTATGAGTAATTATATGACTTTGATTTATATTTTATAAATAAAACTATTGTCATTTAATAAATATTATAATCCTGTTTATTTCAAATAAAGGGAAAACAAACTTAAAATTTTAATTAAAATATTATAAATAAATTGTATTTTTTTATAAATTTTTTTCTAATTCAAATTTTTAATGAATTTATATATTACAGCTTATAATATTATTATAATAACAATTATTTTATAATTGGTATTTTTCATTAAGATATTTATATTTTTTGGTAAAAATATCATGGTTAAAATTTTAAAAATAATTAGTTAATTTAAAGATTTAGAATATACAAAACATTATTTATTTAAAGATCAATAATTAAATTAATGAATAAATGTTTCGACATTGACATTCAAATTTAATCAATTTAAATCTCTGGGATAATTTAATAGATTTATCTAACTTTTAATTTATTTTAACCTTTTTCATTTTTTGTCTGAATTTTGAAAGCAAGAATATTTTTTGTCTCATCTTTTAATATAATTTCAATCAACTAATTCTACAAAACTCCAATGTTTTTTACTATCTCAATTAATGTTTTATTATTTTAACTAGATTATATTTTCAATTTTGGAATTGCAATTGTTAAATCAAAATTTAGTTTTTATTTGTAAATTTAGACCCCCATATTTAAATTACAAAAAAGTTATATAATATTTTTTAAATTATTTGTATATATTTTTAGCTTAACTTACTTTTAGAAAAAGCGAAAAAACTCATTAGTGTAAAGTTTATAAATTAAATAAATTTTTTATGTTTTTATAAACATTCTTTGAGTATAATGAAATATGACCCCTAAAATTTTTAATATGTCTTACAAATTAGAGGATCTTTATTGAATAATGTATATCGATACTTTTTTAATTGAATTAGAAAACATTTTGAATTTAATTTCCTTGACTTCATCAAGAAGTGATACATTAATTTTAATTATTTTAAGAGATTAAACCCTTGCAATATGAAATGGAAATCTAAAATCTAAATCGTAATATTAAAGCTCTTGTCTATATGGGTTATCAAAGAACCAAGTTACTTATTCTAATTTCTTATATGAGCTTGTATATTTTAACTATGAATTAAAAACGAATATTTCTTCTACCTGAAAGATTTATCTTAAAGTTTCAAATTATGATATAACACTTTCTTTTATAAGTAATTTTCTCCTATAAGAGTCGTTATAATTTTCTTAAACATATTAATTGCTCAAATTCTGTTATACTAAGTAAATTTAGCAATGACTTATTTAAAGATTATGGAAGTATCTAAACATTTCAGGATAGTGAAATCATTAAAAAGATTAATTTTTAAAAGAAATTGATTTTTATAAGTTATATTAATAATTTTTTTCCAAGTCTTCTAATAAAAACCCTAAAACCATGACTAGTTTTAAATAATGTTTATTTTAATATTAAAATTTTGGCTATGGGGAAGCATCCTTCCCCATATAATGTATACTTTTTATTTTGTTATCTGATAGAGTTTTTGACTTTGAGTAAGAGTAGCTGATGAACATGGAGTGAGCGTGCAGTAGTTTTGGAGCTATGGCTTCATCAAAGTAACTTTTTGTATATTAATATTATTATAAATTTGACAAAAAATTTCTAAATTTTCACAAATTTCCATTTTTCTAAAATTAATGATTTTAGCAATTTTGAACTTTATTAATTAATTATATCAATTTTATTATAATTTTTTAAAGCGATCATATTAATTTTTATTTAAGATTTATTTAAAGATAGAATGATTCACTTTATAAAGTTATAATAAAATAGATATATAACACATATAAAGCTCAACACTGCTAAAATCATTAATTTTAAAGAAAAAAAAATTTGGGAAAATTTAGAAATTTTTGTCAAATTTATAATGATATTAATATACAAAAGTTACTTTAATGAAGCCATAGCTCCAAAACTATTGCACGCACACCCCATGTTCATCAGCTACTATTTCTCAGAGTCAATAACTCTATCAGATAACAAAATGAAAAGTATACATTATAGGGGGGGGGAGTATGCTTTCCCATACCCAAATTTTAACATTAAATAAATTAATTATTAAAACACTATACAATTTTTATAATAATTGTCTATATCATATAATACAAATAAAACTTTATAAAAATCATCTAGTTTTATGATTCATTTATCATTTTTTGGATAATTAGATTTTATTATTATATCAATTAGAGTAAAATAATATGAGTTGTAATTGAATAGACTGTTTCATAATAATTTAGCCACTTTAATTCAAAAAAGGTCTGTTAATAATGAATTAGAATTGAAATTTAAAAAAAAGCAATAAATAGGTAAATTATTCATTCTTAACTGACAAATCTAATGGCTCTTTTACTTAATGTATATATTCCATTTTAATAATTATTCTTTAATAATTTAAAACTTATAAAATGTGAATCATAATTAGAATTCAATTTAAATTAGAATCAAAATATACTTTTGTATTTAACTATTACTGAATTAACTTAGATATTATTTTCTAAATTTTTTATTTGATAAGGGCGAAAATTTTAGTGAATGTTTTACAAATTATTGAAAGTTATCAATCATAATAATGAATTTTAAATTTTGAGAATTAAAACCCCATAGATCAATTAAGACATGAGAAGTGGGGTTAAGAACAATTAAATTAAGAATTAATTATTATTGGCGTATAATTTTAATGTTGGGCTAATTATTAAAACTATTAGCTCGATTAATGGTCCTTATAAAGTAATCCAATCAGAGTGTGTATATTTTATTTTAGCCTAATTATTTATATTATTAGCCAATTATAATTAATTTTAAATCTAATTGTTCTTAACTCCAATACTCGTTTCTTAATTGATCAATGGGGTTTTACATATAATTATAGATTATTTCAAAGACCATCACTTTTTATTTATGAAATTTCAAATTGTTTTCAATATAATTTTTTCACATATTCCTAAACTTATAAAAAAATAATAAATTTTTTAAAATTATAGGATTGGGGTTTAGAATGATTAAAAATCAAATTTGTAATTTCCTATCATTTCAAATATTAATTTTGGAATGTTAAATTGATCAAATCTTATTCTAATAAAAAATTAATCAAACCAATTTTAAGTAAAACTATTTCTATGAGGACTAGTATCTATAATAAGTGTGTAAGATGGACTCATCCTTTGTAAATATTCCAAACTTGATACTTTTATATCTTAAATAGGATTAATTCTTAGTGAATGACTATTAGAAAGCAATTAAAATCTAAAATCCCTGTTTATAATTTTCAATAACTAGATTATTCAATCAATTTTGTGGGGGATGTAAATTTAATCTATTGAAATTGAAGGTTTTCAAATTTTTCTTTTTGTTATTAGAGGAAAAAACAAATATTTAATGATATTAAATAAGCGTAACTATTATAATGAATAATACATTTAAATATGTTTGGCAATATTTATATATTGTTTTTTAATTCTATAAATAGCCCTTAATTAATAGAAGAAAAAGATACTTCAGTAAAAAATTGACGAATATAAAACATTTAAATACATATTGATTATTTTCAGTATCTTTTTTATTTATTTTAATGCAAAATTTAAATGATTAAATATTATTTTAAGATATTTAGTTTTTGTAGATTCCTCTATAATGAATGATATAAAATAATGAAAAAAATATTTCAGCTAATTATATTAATTTCTCTTAACTACTAATTAATTGAATACTATAAATAAATCGATAAACCATCTAAAAAATAAGTTTTGGGGGTTTTAATCCATGGTTTTTAATGCTAATTAGTGATTATCTTCCAAATTTAGATAAATTAGAAATCTTTAGAAATTACTCATTTGAATTTAAGTAACTAAAGATTATAAGTTAGCAATTCTTCATTAATTTAATAATTTTATTTTAATAATTATAATAACAAAGTTTACTAATTTATTTTAAAATTATTAATTATGGATATTGAATAATATCTTAAGCTTGTAGTAATATGCAATTCTATACTAATAAAATCTTTTATAATAAAGAAATGAACTAACATTAATAAAATTAAGTTTTTTTAATTTAAATTTATTTGATATTGTTTATTATTACAGACATTAAAAGTAATATTAAAAGAACATAAAAAATCAGATTTGTTTTTAATGAATATTAATCTTTCTCTTAAATAAATTTAACTCTAAATATCATTATAGTAATAAATACTATATAAATTTATCATATTTAAACAATTGAAGTATAAAGTTTATAAATGTTTAAATATTTAAATCATGGAAGAATTATTTTGAATTATTAATATAGATAAAAATAAATAATATTTAATTAAAATGTTGTAGAACGCTCAACTTATTATTTATAGCTATCTAACTATAAATAACTAATTCAAAAAACTTGCTAAACTTTCAAAATCAGAGAGGGAAAAGTTAAAAGAATTAAAACTTATTGACAGTCAAAATATAAATTAAACATTAAGGGTGAAACTAGAGGAAGATTTGATGTAATATTCTTCACACAATTATTTCTATAACTTCAGTCATTCCTACACATTAGTAATTGACAGCAGAGAAGAAAATAAAAACTTCAACATTCAATATATAAACTTATTTTTTAAACTCATGCCTTTTCAAAAAGACTATGCTCCAATAATTAATATAGAGTAAATTGGAAGTAAGGCTTTAAATTTAGATTCCTTACTTGAATGGTAGACATATTTTAATTATACACTCCCTAAGGGTAAATTATTTTACAAATTCAGAGATAAAGCAAAGCAGATCACCTTCAATGATAGAAAAGATTTTCATGAACTAGTTTTTCAAGATTGTATAATAGGTAAAGAATTTTTAGTCACACATAAAACTAAGGAATAACTAAATTGTGAATTAAAAGTCTATAACTACATTGTAAAAAGCGATGCTACTTAATTTAAGAGAGTAGAGGTAAAGAATTCAGTCATTGTAAATGGATATTTTTTCAAAAATTTTAAATGTTTAGATACTTTAATATTTTACAAATCATTTTACAGTGAATTCACAATGAATGTAATACTGGAACTTTAAACTCTGAAAAAAATTGTTTGGATTTCCAATGATAAAATGACTAATCTTTATCTTTAAGAAATAAATAAAAATATTCTTTAATTTGAGTTTCCGATAAATAAGCTTAAGAAATTTGGCAAATTAAAAGTATTTAAAATAAATTATAATAATACTAAATCTGTAATCAAATTTCATCTATACCTTTAATCTCAGAATTTGGAGAAAATAGTAATACATATCTCTTCAAATGAACTTTAATAATTTCAAGAATTGATAAAAATTCTTATGCAAATCACTACAAAACCTGAAGTAGTGTTAGAAATTAATACCCTTTGCTTAATTTAAACAAGTTTCTTTGAGTTTATGAGAAAATATAATCCTAGTAATATACAATGGATGATATACTGTGCTCAATTTCTAAATTGTATAATATAAAATTAGTTAAGATCGTGAAGGAAAAATCAAAAAGTAAATTAACTATTGGAATATCCTTTCAAAAAAATGATCAAGAAATATTACATAAAATTAAAGTGAAAAAGATTTTGGATTTTGATAAAGAGCCAACTATTTATATTTCGAAAGTTTAAAATCCATGATCTTCTTTTAAAATGCCTCAAAATCTTAATTTGATAATAAAAATTGAACTTTTATTGATGTAGTATTTTTAAATATAGCAATAATAATATCTTTATGATTTGTTTTTCATAATCATTAAACAATTCTCATATCAAATTTATAAACCCCAAAAGATAATCACTCACTAATATTAATTTATATGTCTATAGTTTTTACTATTATATAACCTTTAATATCTATATATGTGGAATTAATATTTCACAGATTGATTATTATTTAAAGCTGATATAGATTTCAATCAAAATAGATTAAAAAAATAAAATAAAATCATGGTTGATTATGAATTGCCTTTATTCTTTATTTTATTCATTTAATGCTAAATGTAAGATTCAAAATAATAAGTTTTGTGGACCTTTTTTTTTCATTCTCTTTCATTATCTAATATACTAATTACATGATAAATATTTATAACCGAATTAAAGGTGGTTTTACTGAGAAAATAATGATAAGATAATACTATTGAAAGCTTTAAGGATAAATGTTAAATTTTAATTAACAAAAATTTTATACTAAGTGTAAAGAATGAAATTTAAAAAGGGCATTACGTTCATAAATGCAAGTTCTAATAAGATTTAATATATAGAAAAATGTAATTTAAAAGGAGGCACCTCTCCTTCAAGAAAGTTTATCCTCCGTAAACAAACTTCTTCGTCCATATTTACTTACTTTATTTTATAAAAATCCAGTAAGACCTTCCATTACTCTTTTAGGATATGTAAAGTTATACTTGCCTGGACTTTAATGGAAGACAATTATGTTAACTTTTAAGTTTATTAGTTGCTTCTAGTCCTATTGACTCAAATATATGATAAAATTCAATTTTGTAGATAGTTTAAATTAAAAAGTAAAAATATAAATATATTTACCAAAGTCTAAATGCAATAAATAATGAATAGTTGAGATAAATTATATTGAAAAATGGACACATTTTTGGAAAAAAATAAAGCTTTTAATTTTTGATGGTTTATTATAAATTATATAATAAAAATCTTGAATATTTAAATTAGTAAAAATAAATTATAATATATAATATAGAAATTAATTAAAATAAGAATTATATTTGATGAATAACTGTAGGTTAATTATATACAGCTTTCTATCAGTAAACTTGTAATTTTTTAAAATATCCAAACTGTCAAAAGATGAACGGTTAAGACTATTAGTATTGAAAGAGCACAATAAAGAGAATAAAAATTAAACTTTAAGAATCAAATTAAATTAAAATATCAGACAGTACAAAAAATAAACTTATTTCTTTTACTTCAGTCATTCGTACACAATTGTTCTTGATAGTAGAATCGAAAATCAATAGCCCAGTTTATATCATTAAACCCTATTTTTTCAATTAATGCCCTATGAATGCAAAGATGGACCAATAATTAATATTGAGTAAATAGGAAGTGAGTCCATAGATTTGTCTGTATTAAATGATTGGTAAAATACATTCAGATATATGGTTCCAAAGGGGAAGCTTCATTATAAATTTAGAAATAAAAAGTTTTCAATAAATTTTGATCATAGAAAAGATTTTCAAGAACTAGTATTGGAAGATTGCAATATTGGAAGCGATTTTTTGGAAGAAAGTCCAACAGCTCAAGACCTAAACATGAAAATACTTTAATATAATCGCAAAAATGAATACTACGAGCTGTTCCAATTCAAAAAATTAGAAATAAAAAATTCAGCTATTGTAAATGGCAGCTTTTTAAAAAATTTTCAATAATTAGAGACTTTTAAATGTTCCAGGACTTATTTTAGTGAGTTTACTCTCAATGTATTGTAGCAACTCTAATCTATTAAAAAGATAGTATTAATAAATTATCAAAATTTTCCCAATATTTATCTTTAAGAAAAAGATAAAAATATTCTTGCAAATAGAACTGAGTTAGAAAATTTTAGTTAAATTTCCAATTTAAAATAAATTAAAATTAATGTTCCCAACTTATTATAAATACAAAGTAATCTTTAAATTTTTAAAGAAACAAATTTGCAGAGATTTATTTTCCATATTTAATCAAATGAACTTTAAGAGTTACATTAACTATTAAATATTTTAAAACAAATGACATAAAAACCTGAAGTTGTGATAGAAATTAATGCCCTATGCTTAGTATAAATTAGCTTTTTTGAATTTATGAGGAAATATAATCTTAAGAATTATTCAATGGATGCTTTAATGTGCTCAATTTCTGAACTCTATAGAGTAAAATTATATAAGATCATGAAAGAAAAGTCAAAAAGTATATTAACTATCGCATTTGAAAATTAAATATAAGGATTGGGAGTAACTCACAAAATTAAAGTTAAAAAGATTATAGATTATGATCAAGAGCCATTCAT
>ARYC01021521.1:0-22599 GCA_000711775.1 Oxytricha trifallax
TTTTGTTGTGTCAGTTCATTGTAAAAGTACCGGATACATTTCCACAGCTTGTCTGACGATAAATGGCTTCATGTGATTCGACTAAATTTGAGGTAGGTGTTTATAAGAAAAAGGCACTAATTTGGTCTACGATTGATTGGGTTGGTAACCAGAAGTGATTCTACCATTAGAGAGGTCGGGAAGTGAGCAATTTTAAGCATTATATCAGTCTATATTAATTTCCTAATAACTTTTATAACTAACTAATTAGTAGCAGCATGTCATAATCTTTAACATCTGCATTTGTCAATATAAGATATACAAATTATGCAAAGGTTTCCAAATATCTTAGCATTTAAAGAAAATTTGAAAGTCATAATTCAATATTAAAGTGCGATATCAATTAATTAGATTGTTGATAGGGGTTCTAAGTTTATATTTTAGTTAATCATTTTATTGAAGTTAAAATTATACCCCTAAATGTTGAGTCATTTAAGTTCGAGTATAAATGTAAAATGATTTTTTAAACTGCAAGGTTAGTGCTTTTTGACGATAATGACAAGAATTTATTTTAAATAAGTCTTGCACAAGGAATAAACAATCCTATATTTTACTTGAAAGAATTTTATCTTAAATACCATGATATAATTATAACTGAAAATCAGAAATAAACAGAAAAATGCAAATTAAGTTTGCAATTAATAACTAAGAAAATGTAGAGACTTGAAATTAAAGTTCAATCAATAATAAATGAAAAACTTAGTATTATTTATTTTGAAACTTTTGATGAGTTCAGATTATGATTTATTATGTTTAATATGAAAAAGCTTTAATTTGTTTAACAAAATATTTGATTTGAATTTATGAGTAATTATATGACTTTGATTTATATTTTATAAATAAAACTATTGTCATTTAATAAATATTATAATCCTGTTTATTTCAAATAAAGGGAAAACAAACTTAAAATTTTAATTAAAATATTATAAATAAATTGTATTTTTTTATAAATTTTTTTCTAATTCAAATTTTTAATGAATTTATATATTACAGCTTATAATATTATTATAATAACAATTATTTTATAATTGGTATTTTTCATTAAGATATTTATATTTTTTGGTAAAAATATCATGGTTAAAATTTTAAAAATAATTAGTTAATTTAAAGATTTAGAATATACAAAACATTATTTATTTAAAGATCAATAATTAAATTAATGAATAAATGTTTCGACATTGACATTCAAATTTAATCAATTTAAATCTCTGGGATAATTTAATAGATTTATCTAACTTTTAATTTATTTTAACCTTTTTCATTTTTTGTCTGAATTTTGAAAGCAAGAATATTTTTTGTCTCATCTTTTAATATAATTTCAATCAACTAATTCTACAAAACTCCAATGTTTTTTACTATCTCAATTAATGTTTTATTATTTTAACTAGATTATATTTTCAATTTTGGAATTGCAATTGTTAAATCAAAATTTAGTTTTTATTTGTAAATTTAGACCCCCATATTTAAATTACAAAAAAGTTATATAATATTTTTTAAATTATTTGTATATATTTTTAGCTTAACTTACTTTTAGAAAAAGCGAAAAAACTCATTAGTGTAAAGTTTATAAATTAAATAAATTTTTTATGTTTTTATAAACATTCTTTGAGTATAATGAAATATGACCCCTAAAATTTTTAATATGTCTTACAAATTAGAGGATCTTTATTGAATAATGTATATCGATACTTTTTTAATTGAATTAGAAAACATTTTGAATTTAATTTCCTTGACTTCATCAAGAAGTGATACATTAATTTTAATTATTTTAAGAGATTAAACCCTTGCAATATGAAATGGAAATCTAAAATCTAAATCGTAATATTAAAGCTCTTGTCTATATGGGTTATCAAAGAACCAAGTTACTTATTCTAATTTCTTATATGAGCTTGTATATTTTAACTATGAATTAAAAACGAATATTTCTTCTACCTGAAAGATTTATCTTAAAGTTTCAAATTATGATATAACACTTTCTTTTATAAGTAATTTTCTCCTATAAGAGTCGTTATAATTTTCTTAAACATATTAATTGCTCAAATTCTGTTATACTAAGTAAATTTAGCAATGACTTATTTAAAGATTATGGAAGTATCTAAACATTTCAGGATAGTGAAATCATTAAAAAGATTAATTTTTAAAAGAAATTGATTTTTATAAGTTATATTAATAATTTTTTTCCAAGTCTTCTAATAAAAACCCTAAAACCATGACTAGTTTTAAATAATGTTTATTTTAATATTAAAATTTTGGCTATGGGGAAGCATCCTTCCCCATATAATGTATACTTTTTATTTTGTTATCTGATAGAGTTTTTGACTTTGAGTAAGAGTAGCTGATGAACATGGAGTGAGCGTGCAGTAGTTTTGGAGCTATGGCTTCATCAAAGTAACTTTTTGTATATTAATATTATTATAAATTTGACAAAAAATTTCTAAATTTTCACAAATTTCCATTTTTCTAAAATTAATGATTTTAGCAATTTTGAACTTTATTAATTAATTATATCAATTTTATTATAATTTTTTAAAGCGATCATATTAATTTTTATTTAAGATTTATTTAAAGATAGAATGATTCACTTTATAAAGTTATAATAAAATAGATATATAACACATATAAAGCTCAACACTGCTAAAATCATTAATTTTAAAGAAAAAAAAATTTGGGAAAATTTAGAAATTTTTGTCAAATTTATAATGATATTAATATACAAAAGTTACTTTAATGAAGCCATAGCTCCAAAACTATTGCACGCACACCCCATGTTCATCAGCTACTATTTCTCAGAGTCAATAACTCTATCAGATAACAAAATGAAAAGTATACATTATAGGGGGGGGGAGTATGCTTTCCCATACCCAAATTTTAACATTAAATAAATTAATTATTAAAACACTATACAATTTTTATAATAATTGTCTATATCATATAATACAAATAAAACTTTATAAAAAATCATCTAGTTTTATGATTCATTTATCATTTTTTGGATAATTAGATTTTATTATTATATCAATTAGAGTAAAATAATATGAGTTGTAATTGAATAGACTGTTTCATAATAATTTAGCCACTTTAATTCAAAAAAGGTCTGTTAATAATGAATTAGAATTGAAATTTAAAAAAAAGCAATAAATAGGTAAATTATTCATTCTTAACTGACAAATCTAATGGCTCTTTTACTTAATGTATATATTCCATTTTAATAATTATTCTTTAATAATTTAAAACTTATAAAATGTGAATCATAATTAGAATTCAATTTAAATTAGAATCAAAATATACTTTTGTATTTAACTATTACTGAATTAACTTAGATATTATTTTCTAAATTTTTTATTTGATAAGGGCGAAAATTTTAGTGAATGTTTTACAAATTATTGAAAGTTATCAATCATAATAATGAATTTTAAATTTTGAGAATTAAAACCCCATAGATCAATTAAGACATGAGAAGTGGGGTTAAGAACAATTAAATTAAGAATTAATTATTATTGGCGTATAATTTTAATGTTTGGGCTAATTATTAAAACTATTGACTCGATTAATTGTCCTTATAAAGTAATCCAATCAGAGTGTGTATATTTTATTTTAGCCTAATTATTTATATTATTAGCCAATTATAATTAATTTTAAATCTAATTGTTCTTAACTCCAATACTCGTTTCTTAATTGATCAATGGGGTTTTACATATAATTATAGATTATTTCAAAGACCATCACTTTTTATTTATGAAATTTCAAATTGTTTTCAATATAATTTTTTCACATATTCCTAAACTTATAAAAAAATAATAAATTTTTTAAAATTATAGGATTGGGGTTTAGAATGATTAAAAATCAAATTTGTAATTTCCTATCATTTCAAATATTAATTTTGGAATGTTAAATTGATCAAATCTTATTCTAATAAAAAATTAATCAAACCAATTTTAAGTAAAACTATTTCTATGAGGACTAGTATCTATAATAAGTGTGTAAGATGGACTCATCCTTTGTAAATATTCCAAACTTGATACTTTTATATCTTAAATAGGATTAATTCTTAGTGAATGACTATTAGAAAGCAATTAAAATCTAAAATCCCTGTTTATAATTTTCAATAACTAGATTATTCAATCAATTTTGTGGGGGATGTAAATTTAATCTATTGAAATTGAAGGTTTTCAAATTTTTCTTTTTGTTATTAGAGGAAAAAACAAATATTTAATGATATTAAATAAGCGTAACTATTATAATGAATAATACATTTAAATATGTTTGGCAATATTTATATATTGTTTTTTAATTCTATAAATAGCCCTTAATTAATAGAAGAAAAAGATACTTCAGTAAAAAATTGACGAATATAAAACATTTAAATACATATTGATTATTTTCAGTATCTTTTTTATTTATTTTAATGCAAAATTTAAATGATTAAATATTATTTTAAGATATTTAGTTTTTGTAGATTCCTCTATAATGAATGATATAAAATAATGAAAAAAATATTTCAGCTAATTATATTAATTTCTCTTAACTACTAATTAATTGAATACTATAAATAAATCGATAAACCATCTAAAAAATAAGTTTTGGGGGTTTTAATCCATGGTTTTTAATGCTAATTAGTGATTATCTTCCAAATTTAGATAAATTAGAAATCTTTAGAAATTACTCATTTGAATTTAAGTAACTAAAGATTATAAGTTAGCAATTCTTCATTAATTTAATAATTTTATTTTAATAATTATAATAACAAAGTTTACTAATTTATTTTAAAATTATTAATTATGGATATTGAATAATATCTTAAGCTTGTAGTAATATGCAATTCTATACTAATAAAATCTTTTATAATAAAGAAATGAACTAACATTAATAAAATTAAGTTTTTTTAATTTAAATTTATTTGATATTGTTTATTATTACAGACATTAAAAGTAATATTAAAAGAACATAAAAAATCAGATTTGTTTTTAATGAATATTAATCTTTCTCTTAAATAAATTTAACTCTAAATATCATTATAGTAATAAATACTATATAAATTTATCATATTTAAACAATTGAAGTATAAAGTTTATAAATGTTTAAATATTTAAATCATGGAAGAATTATTTTGAATTATTAATATAGATAAAAATAAATAATATTTAATTAAAATGTTGTAGAACGCTCAACTTATTATTTATAGCTATCTAACTATAAATAACTAATTCAAAAAACTTGCTAAACTTTCAAAATCAGAGAGGGAAAAGTTAAAAGAATTAAAACTTATTGACAGTCAAAATATAAATTAAACATTAAGGGTGAAACTAGAGGAAGATTTGATGTAATATTCTTCACACAATTATTTCTATAACTTCAGTCATTCCTACACATTAGTAATTGACAGCAGAGAAGAAAATAAAAACTTCAACATTCAATATATAAACTTATTTTTTAAACTCATGCCTTTTCAAAAAGACTATGCTCCAATAATTAATATAGAGTAAATTGGAAGTAAGGCTTTAAATTTAGATTCCTTACTTGAATGGTAGACATATTTTAATTATACACTCCCTAAGGGTAAATTATTTTACAAATTCAGAGATAAAGCAAAGCAGATCACCTTCAATGATAGAAAAGATTTTCATGAACTGTTTTTCAAGATTGTATAATAGGTAAAGAATTTTTAGTCACACATAAAACTAAGGAATAACTAAATTGTGAATTAAAAGTCTATAACTACATTGTAAAAAGCGATGCTACTTAATTTAAGAGAGTAGAGGTAAAGAATTCAGTCATTGTAAATGGATATTTTTTCAAAAATTTTAAATGTTTAGATACTTTAATATTTTACAAATCATTTTACAGTGAATTCACAATGAATGTAATACTGGAACTTTAAACTCTGAAAAAAATTGTTTGGATTTCCAATGATAAAATGACTAATCTTTATCTTTAAGAAATAAATAAAAATATTCTTTAATTTGAGTTTCCGATAAATAAGCTTAAGAAATTTGGCAAATTAAAAGTATTTAAAATAAATTATAATAATACTAAATCTGTAATCAAATTTCATCTATACCTTTAATCTCAGAATTTGGAGAAAATAGTAATACATATCTCTTCAAATGAACTTTAATAATTTCAAGAATTGATAAAAATTCTTATGCAAATCACTACAAAACCTGAAGTAGTGTTAGAAATTAATACCCTTTGCTTAATTTAAACAAGTTTCTTTGAGTTTATGAGAAAATATAATCCTAGTAATATACAATGGATGATATACTGTGCTCAATTTCTAAATTGTATAATATAAAATTAGTTAAGATCGTGAAGGAAAAATCAAAAAGTAAATTAACTATTGGAATATCCTTTCAAAAAAATGATCAAGAAATATTACATAAAATTAAAGTGAAAAAGATTTTGGATTTTGATAAAGAGCCAACTATTTATATTTCGAAAGTTTAAAATCCATGATCTTCTTTTAAAATGCCTCAAAATCTTAATTTGATAATAAAAATTGAACTTTTATTGATGTAGTATTTTTAAATATAGCAATAATAATATCTTTATGATTTGTTTTTCATAATCATTAAACAATTCTCATATCAAATTTATAAACCCCAAAAGATAATCACTCACTAATATTAATTTATATGTCTATAGTTTTTACTATTATATAACCTTTAATATCTATATATGTGGAATTAATATTTCACAGATTGATTATTATTTAAAGCTGATATAGATTTCAATCAAAATAGATTAAAAAAATAAAATAAAATCATGGTTGATTATGAATTGCCTTTATTCTTTATTTTATTCATTTAATGCTAAATGTAAGATTCAAAATAATAAGTTTTGTGGACCTTTTTTTTTCATTCTCTTTCATTATCTAATATACTAATTACATGATAAATATTTATAACCGAATTAAAGGTGGTTTTACTGAGAAAATAATGATAAGATAATACTATTGAAAGCTTTAAGGATAAATGTTAAATTTTAATTAACAAAAATTTTATACTAAGTGTAAAGAATGAAATTTAAAAAGGGCATTACGTTCATAAATGCAAGTTCTAATAAGATTTAATATATAGAAAAATGTAATTTAAAAGGAGGCACCTCTCCTTCAAGAAAGTTTATCCTCCGTAAACAAACTTCTTCGTCCATATTTACTTACTTTATTTTATAAAAATCCAGTAAGACCTTCCATTACTCTTTTAGGATATGTAAAGTTATACTTGCCTGGACTTTAATGGAAGACAATTATGTTAACTTTTAAGTTTATTAGTTGCTTCTAGTCCTATTGACTCAAATATATGATAAAATTCAATTTTGTAGATAGTTTAAATTAAAAAGTAAAAATATAAATATATTTACCAAAGTCTAAATGCAATAAATAATGAATAGTTGAGATAAATTATATTGAAAAATGGACACATTTTTGGAATAAAAAATAAAGCTTTTAATTTTTGATGGTTTATTATAAATTATATAATAAAAATCTTGAATATTTAAATTAGTAAAAATAAATTATAATATATAATATAGAAATTAATTAAAATAAGAATTATATTTGATGAATAACTGTAGGTTAATTATATACAGCTTTCTATCAGTAAACTTGTAATTTTTTAAAATATCCAAACTGTCAAAAGATGAACGGTTAAGACTATTAGTATTGAAAGAGCACAATAAAGAGAATAAAAATTAAACTTTAAGAATCAAATTAAATTAAAATATCAGACAGTACAAAAAATAAACTTATTTCTTTTACTTCAGTCATTCGTACACAATTGTTCTTGATAGTAGAATCGAAAATCAATAGCCCAGTTTATATCATTAAACCCTATTTTTTCAATTAATGCCCTATGAATGCAAAGATGGACCAATAATTAATATTGAGTAAATAGGAAGTGAGTCCATAGATTTGTCTGTATTAAATGATTGGTAAAATACATTCAGATATATGGTTCCAAAGGGGAAGCTTCATTATAAATTTAGAAATAAAAAGTTTTCAATAAATTTTGATCATAGAAAAGATTTTCAAGAACTAGTATTGGAAGATTGCAATATTGGAAGCGATTTTTTGGAAGAAAGTCCAACAGCTCAAGACCTAAACATGAAAATACTTTAATATAATCGCAAAAATGAATACTACGAGCTGTTCCAATTCAAAAAATTAGAAATAAAAAATTCAGCTATTGTAAATGGCAGCTTTTTAAAAAATTTTCAATAATTAGAGACTTTTAAATGTTCCAGGACTTATTTTAGTGAGTTTACTCTCAATGTATTGTAGCAACTCTAATCTATTAAAAAGATAGTATTAATAAATTATCAAAATTTTCCCAATATTTATCTTTAAGAAAAAGATAAAAATATTCTTGCAAATAGAACTGAGTTAGAAAATTTTAGTTAAATTTCCAATTTAAAATAAATTAAAATTAATGTTCCCAACTTATTATAAATACAAAGTAATCTTTAAATTTTTAAAGAAACAAATTTGCAGAGATTTATTTTCCATATTTAATCAAATGAACTTTAAGAGTTACATTAACTATTGAATATTTTAAAAGAAATGACCTAAAAACCTGAAGTAGTGATAGAAATTAATGCCCTATGCTTAGTAAAAATTAGCTTTTTTGAATTTATGAGGAAATATAATCTTAAGAATTATTCAATGGATGCTTTAATGTGCTCAATTTCTGAACTCTATAGAGTAAAATTATATAAGATCATGAAAGAAAAGTCAAAAAGTATATTAACTATCGCATTTGAAAATTAAATATAAGGATTGGGAGTAACTCACAAAATTAAAGTTAAAAAGATTATAGATTATGATCAAGAGCCATTCATCTTACTTTCAAAGGTTGATAATGTATGAATATATCTCAATATAATAATTTTTATTAACTATAGAGTAAATTTTCAGAAGTTATCGTATAAATTAGTTTACAATTTTCTTTTATTGATAAAAATATACTAACTTAATTATACTTTTAGTAAATATAGTTATAAATATCTACCACTATTAAATTGAGATAATATTCGAACTTATAAATAAATATTTTTGAATTACTTTAATAATTAATTATATTCAGAATTAAATGTATGTTGGGGGTGGAAATTATCAACAACAAAAATATTATAATGAATTCATTAAATTATAAAATTATTTTTGTTTTTATTTGCATTATTATAAATAAAATATATTATAACACATACAATATTTTAAATAATATAATTAAGATTTATAATCAAAGATATATTAATATGTTGAAAATAGGATTTGAATTTCATAAAATTTATAAATATCTATTAAAAAGTTTTTATAAAAAATATCTAAATTAAGTGGATAAGAAATTATAATAAATTATGCAAAAATGTTAAGTTTTTATTTAAATAATTTTGAAAAAAATTTAAACGAATAAATATTGAAAAATTAA
Organism: Oxytricha trifallax; assembly: GCA_000711775.1. Taxonomy (NCBI): domain Eukaryota; phylum Ciliophora; class Spirotrichea; order Sporadotrichida; family Oxytrichidae; genus Oxytricha; species Oxytricha trifallax. The sequence continues at coordinate 9,465 of ARYC01021521.1, forward strand.
TTATTAAGTTTTTATTTTTTCTTTCAAAATTTGTAATAAACTTATTTATATTGCGAATTAATAAATAATTATTTTACTTTTATATAGGTTTTAAAATATATTTTCATATAATATTATTAGTAATGAATTGTAATGTCAAATTAAAATTTTTAGTTTTTTGAGAGATATCAATTTTGAATATTCAAATTAGTGATGAAAAACAATAAAAAAAAATAATTTATTATTCTTATATTAGAAAAATTAATAACAATGAATAATTGCAGATTAATTATTTACAGCTTTCTCTCTGTAAACTTTTAATTTATAAATTTATCAAAACTTTCTAAAAATGAAAGGTCGAGAATGTCTCTTTTGAAAGATTTAAACAAAGAAAATAAAAATCAAACTTTGAGAGTAAAGCTAGAGCAAGATTTAAGATAGTACGTTTGACATAGTTTTTCTTTGAATTTAGCCACTCTTACACAATCGTTGCGGACCAGAAAATTAGAAAAAAAATTTAACCATTTTTTTGCAACATTATTTTTCAAATTAATGCCTTATGATATCAATAATAGTCCAATTATAAATATTGAATAAATTTGTACAGAAAGTGTCGATTTAATTGCATTACATAATTGGTAAGATGCGTTTAATTATAATGTGCCAAAAGGACTTTTATGTTATAAGTCAAGAAATGTAGAGACAAGTTTAGCATTTTTTGAAAGATAAGATTTTTAGGAGTTTACATTTTAAGATTGCATTATTGGTAGTTTATTTTTGAAATAAGTTTCACCAAATTTAAGTCTCAATTAAATTTAGGCAAAATTCAGTAATACAAAATATAATAAAGAAATTCTTTAGTACAAAAAAGTTCAATTTATAAATTCAGTAATTGTTAATGAAAGTTTTTTCTATAACTTTAAACATATAGAAACTTTGGTATCTTACAAGTGTTTTTACAGTGAATACTCAATGAATTTATTTCAACAACTATAAACTTTAAAAAAATTGGTATGGATTAAATATAAAGACCAGACTAATTAATATCTCTAAGAAAAAGAAAAATAATTTCTTAAATTTTATTTTTATTATAATAATTTTAAGAATCTTATCAACTTAAAGAATATAAAGTTAAATTTTGGCAAGATATCTTCAATAAATTCTAACATCAATAAGTTAACTTAATGTCTAAATTTGGAGAAATTTATTTGCCATATTTCCTCAAATTAAGTATAACAACTAGAGGAAATAATTTAATTATTTAAAGCCCTGACAACAAAACTTGAAATTGTAATTGAAATTAATACTCTCTGTTTAATTTAAATAAATTACTTTTAATTTTTGAGAAAATATAAACTTGAAAGTAATTCAATTGACGCCTTGCTCTTTTCACTGGCCGATCTATACCAAGTAAAAATAACTAGAATTTTAAAATAGAAATCTAAAAGTAAACTGACTATTGAAGTTACAATAAAAAGCGAGGATTTAGAAGTTAAGCATTAAGTTAAAGTAAAAAGAATAATAGATATTGATAAAGATCCTACTATTTTTATATCGAGACTTGAAATCCCATGAACTGTTTAATAAAATATATTAATTTAGAATTATAAAAAAATCAAGCTATTCCTTAAGATTTCTAATTTTTTAACTTTAAGTTAATCTCCCTATTTAAAACTATTATTCATATTTAGTTTTTAATAAGTAGATACTCTTTATTAAATCAATTTAGAGTTATTTTAAATTCAAATTTTAAAAACTAATATTTATACAATTTATATCTTAATTAATTTATTGATATTATCTATTAAGTAACAGAATAAACTGAATGTTATGATTAAAAATTTTAAATTTTAGATTTTCTTTAATTTTTTGTAATAAATATGTATGAGTTTAACATCTCATTTATAAATAATATTTAAGATATAAATAACTAATTATAATTTATAATAAGAAATTAATTAATTTAATCAAAAACTTAATATATTAAAAAGTATTCGTATAGATTAGACGCAGGTGGAGTTAGAGCACTCATTAAAAATGTAAGTTACAAAAAACATATCTTTAATTTTTTTTTATAGTGGTCCTACCTGGTAAGACCACGGGTGCCAAAAGACCGGTGCTTCGCCAGACTGCACAGAGAAGGGACTTTCAAGACTTTGAGATCAATTAGGATGAAGATGACGACGATAATGAAGAAGATTAAAGAAAATTAGAGAGATTTCCATTTTTGATTAGGATAATAAGTTTTAGTTTTAATGTTAATACAATAATTATTAATTTATAGTTTTCTTATTATAAATCATAAATATAAAGACCCCCAAAAACTTTTCCCGAATCATAAATTTTTTTACGAAATCAGAAAATATTTCCAGAACCTTTAATCATGACAAAAAACCCCAAAAAAAAGCCAAAGATTTTCGCATGCAGCATAAAGATTCGATTTCGGAAAAAAATTTATGATTCGGGAAAAGTTTTTTTGGGGGAGCCAAAATCTTTAATATATGTTCAAATATTTTTGGATTTTTATCTATCTAAATTATATTAACATGGTTTATTTTTCTTAAAATTTTGAGTATTTAATGTGAAACTTCATCAGGTATATATATTATTTAACATGATTTATGAATCATTTCTTTCCTATCAATTATAATCTTATTAATTAAAAAATAAACTTATGCTTTATAATTTAATTACTAAGCGAAAATAAAATATTTAACATAATAATTAAAAATTTAACTTAAATTCATTTGTAAATTAAAGGAGTAAATTTCTTATTATAAAATATTTTTTGGTTTATTGGGTATAAATAAATAATAAATATAGAATTTTAAATAATCTCATTAATTTAAATATCCATAATATTTAATATTTATTGTATGCTATTTTTAGTTTTATAATTAATTTTCCAAACATGAATAACTGCAGATTAATCATTTATGGTTATCTTTCTATAAATTTTTAATTCATTAAGTTATCGAAATTATCAAAAAATGAAAGAAAAAATATGTAGGTTATGAAAGAGATCAACAATTAAAATAAAATTCAAACTTTATGAGTAAAGTTAGAGTAAGATCTAAGTCAATATATTTCGCATAACTATTTTTTTTATTTCAGTCATTCATACACTATTGTTTATGACATTAGTGAAAAAAATTCAAAATTTAAATTATAATATGCTGACTTATTTTTCAAATTAATGCCCTATATAAACAAAAAAGCTCCAACTATCAATATAGAGTAAGTTGGCAGCGAAGCAATTTATTTAAATGCATTAAATGATTGGTAAAATTATTATCATTACAAAATTCCTAAAGGACTTCTGGAGGGAGCATCTTCTGAACAAGAAATTTATTTTTATATTTCTACTCTCCATAAAAATTCAGTACTAAGGTCAATTAATTTAATGTTCAATTAATATGAAATAAAGCACTTAAAATGTGTATACGAGAATTCATAAAGTCTCAATGATCTTTTTTAACCTTAAATATTAAAAAAATTGCATTTTAATTTTTTTATAAAAATCTAATTTCTTTTGAATTTTAATAATACTTAGTGCATAACTACTTGTTTATATATAGGTGTTTGATTGGAATTCAACTTATATGACACTAATTTTAATTAAAATTAAAAAAGAAATTACATATTTTTCTCTAAATAATAAAATAATTTATGGGTTTTTGACTGTTAATCGATCTTAGTTATACATATACAGAATTTTAGGAAGGTAAAAATAAGAAAAATTACATATTCGTTCAGGTGTTGCTCTCCCCCGACTTCTCCATTATAAATCAAGAAAAAGTTAATATTAGATTTTTTTTTACCATGTTAGATAAGATTTTTAGGAACTATTACTAGAAGACTGTTTTATAGGAAATGAATTCTTAGAACCTAAAATAACTTAACAAGATCTTCAATTCAAATTGGAGAAATATCAAGAGTTAAAATAAATTAATTAACCTCTTCAATTTAAAAATGTTGAAATTATAAACTCAGTAATTATAAATGGAAATTTCTTTAAAAGTTTTAAATAAATTTATACTTTAAGATCTTATAATTCCTACTATAGCAAGTTTACTATTAATATTTTGATGTAACTATAAAGTCTAAGGAAAATTGTTTGGATTTGTTATAGCAATGCGTGCAATAAATATCTTAAAGGTCAGGATGAAATTTTATTCACAAGAGATTTAGATTTAAAGCATTTAAAACCCAAAACCCCTTAATTAGATGTTTAATTATATTATTTGAAGGATATATATGGGGTCTTATTAAGGCTTGTAGAGAAATTAGGCGATTTCCAATATGTGAAATAGAAATTAGAGATATTTAGGGTCCATTAATGATGTATAATATTTAGACTTATTGCTTAAACTTAGGTATAGTACGAGTATTTCAATAGACTAAGTCAAGCAAGTACTGAAATATTTAGCTCTAGCAAATGTGTTACAAAAGAGTTCTTCAACTGTTAGGAATCACTGCTTGGTAGATGTTTAGCATTTAATAATGGTTCTTGAAACCATCCTGCAAGAAATAATTGTTCTCTCAGGCTCATATTGACTACCTCTGCGACTCAAAGTCTTTTAAGTATTAAGCACTTTCCATTAGACTAGTGAGCTGTGACGTTCATTCTAAAGTTTCCTGACATGCGTATCTCTTTTTAGACTATACTCAATATTTGTAGACGAAATTGTATTAATTAAAAGACTGTCAACAGAGTGAATATAGAGATTGATTTTACAGTGCCATTTTATAGTAATAATTTAAACTATATATATTTGATTTAATGCAGAGGTCAATTGATAACAACATAAAAATATAGGCTGATGAAGCTGTATTCACCTTCAACATCTTAATAATAAATCCTGGTAGAAGGAATATTATAATATATAAGTTTATGACTAAAAAATAATATAGTCGTTCATGCAATTTAAATGGTATAATTGAAGATTCAGGATTGAAGAGTTATGTCATTCATCCCCGCTCTATTAAGCAAGAGTAGTTCATAGAGTTTCTACATAAGCTCATAGAGAATTATAGCAACAATAATATCATCCTCTTTGTTGAAAACTTTCAACTCATAAAACTAAGGTTTCTAAGAAAGTATATGAAGACCTAAACATAACTCATATATACAGCGTTCTCAATAACCCTTAATTTAAAGGAATTTAATTCTACTGAAATTAAATCAAGACTCAATACAAGAAGCTGCTGTTGTATCACTTTGTGCATGACTTGCCTATCTTTACAGTAGATTTGATTCAAAAACAGATGTAAAAAAGTGAGCATAGTTAAGACAATAATTTGTGGAGAGAGGGAAGAATGAATGCTTATAAATAAGTTTTAGATTTGAACAAATAAATAAATTAATGTATTAAATTAGCCAGCAAAGGGATTTGGCTTCTCATTTTTTTCCTCTTATGGTATGCTCGGCCCATATTTCTTATCTTAGTGCCTTCTCCTGCATCTATGCTCATTTAATATGGTTTTAAACATCTTTAAAAAGTCTCTTACTCAATTCATGAATATTCAATGACTTACTGTTTCAGTGAACCTTTGCATGCTCTTTCATTAGAAATAAAACTAATCTAGGTTTCCCTACAAAGTTTTGAATCAAAAGGTTACTAGAAGGGTAAGGATGCTTCATTAGCTCTTCAATCAAGGCGATTATAATTATGCCTTCCTTTTTTTAATCTTCTTGAGAAATTGATAAGCGTTTCTCATGAGCTCTTCAATAATCTTTTTGAGATTATCTTATCTCAAATTACCAATAATATCAAAGAGGAACTCCTTCTAGGAGAGCATATTAGAAAGTTGTTTCTTTGTAGGAAGATAAACTACCAACTCTTCAACTTTCATAGCATGCTCGTAAAGATAAGTTAGAAAATCCCTGAGTAATTAGGAATATCTTAACTTGAATGTATTGTTTTTAATGCCTTTTTTCTCACCACTAAATAACTCCTATAAATATAATATTTGGTACATTCCATAGTTGGAAAGTATAAATCAACTACACTTTATGCTAGACATTATCATAAATAATTAAAATGCTGTGTGAGGTATCGATTGAGATCTTCCTTTATTCTAAATCTTGAGGTCAACCCTCTTCATTTCTGTATTAATAGAATCCATCCTGTTTCCTTCTCCTGATAAAGAACTCCAGATTTTATTAAATAAAGTTATGGATCCTTTTATTTAAAAACTTACTTTTAAATATGGGCATCTTATAGGAAGTCAGCCTAATAAAGATATGTCCGTGAAAAAATCTGGCAGAAGCTGTAACACAATTCAAAGATAGAACACCATTTTTTCAATTTAGTTTATTAAATAAGGAAGAATTATGTTTAAATTTAATGACAACTAGTTGCTAATCCGTTTAATTTTAATTGGTACCAATTTAATAGTACCAAAACTTAATTGGTAACTAGTTTTGAACTAATGAGGTTTTAATTGAAAAGTCCGAAAATTTTCAAAACCTTTTTGGTACTTATACCAACCAGAATTTTTCTTGATTGGAACCAATACTTAAAATATTAAGCATGGTATTAAATTTTTAGTAGTAAACTTAATATAAATATGATGTCTAACACTTCAAAATCAACCATTATTGCTGCAATGCTTATTTCAATACAGAGTTTCTATAACTTGAGGAGTTTTTAGAGCTTAATAATGGAAATTTATATTTAATTTTAATATGGTGGCTTACTTAAGTCGTAAGTCAGTAATTCATGTAGCAGGATAATCATAGCCTAACTTGGGTCCTCCAAATAACCAGAAGTAATATATTTTAAATGGAAAGTTGTACTAAGAGCACTAGAGTTTGAAGTAGAGCTATTTTTAAAATTTAAGTTTAAAACAAGAAAAGAGTGCAGAGATAGGAGTCTAAACATAATTTTTTGGCTGAGGAAGAAAGAAACAGCAACTAATAGAATAAATTAAAACATTTTAATTTGAAGAATGCTAAATCTATTACTCTAATGAGTCTGGCTTTATGAGACTTTTCAAGGATATACACTCTGGTAGAGCTAAGATCTACCTTTAATCATGATAAAGTAGATGGGGATATTAGTGCAACATGCTAGTAGTCTTATACTTACTCAGCTAAAGTAAAGAGGCATATGCAAAAGCACCACTTAAGCAAATTCCTGATTAAAGATGAAGAAACTTAAAAGCTTATACCTGCTAAAAGAAAAATCAACTCTCTTGAGTCATAAAGAGAACAGGAGGAGAGGCTCAAGAGACAGAAGCGATTTGAATCAATGGATCAGCCAGCAAATTGTACTCTTATAGCATGTCTTTAAGAAAGAGCTATGTATGTACCTGTATTTAATGGAATTAATATTAACCGAAGCATCGAAAACTACTTGCATTTTTAAGTCTCAAATAAAGCTAAACTTATATTAGTGTATTAGTATGCTTAAAAGTATATCCATTCAAGTGTCTCTTTAAGATCGAGCAATATCAAAAAGGATTTGAAATTGATTGTATAATGCTTGAATAGGTTTAAAAAATAGTTTAAGAACTTACCTAGACATTATGGAGTTATTCTTTGATATGGTTTTGTTGCATTAATAATGAAAAAGTTAAAGAGTATCTCTACCAAAATAGATACCTTGATGATTTATATGAGATACTGTCAGAAATGATTAAGGGTGTTCTAGAGCTCCATGAACTTGGGTATATACATAATTATTTGAAACCTGAAAATGCAATTTTAAATCTCTCTTCATAGAAATAGTAGTAATTTATTTCAATAGAGCGATAAAGTAAGAAATAGTGACTTTGGCAAAAATCCTTGGCACACCAAGATACTTTCCAATAAGTAAGAAATAGATTATTGGTTCGATTTAGTATGATGTAGGGCAGTTTCTGCCACAATCTTAGAGTGCGATATGGAAAAGAGATCTTGCTTTGGAACAAAACACTAAATAATCAATAAGTTTGGCTTCTAAACACATAATGCAGGAAAATCTCTACAATATAATTAAGAAGTATGTAGAGATGATAATCTAAGAGCTTCAGCTTATAATAGATGATTTAAAGAAGATTTTCACAAACTCTTGACAAAGCTAAATTCAAGTGTTACCACAAAGATAAGTAAATAAAATTTGTTTAAATTAACAAAACTAATATTATTCATTAAATATTTATTATATTCACACAAATCTGCGTTTTTTTAACCCCAATAAGACCCTCAACTACCCTACAAATCAAATCACTAAAACATCTGATTAAGGGGTTTTGGGGTTTTGATTGCTTGAAATTTCCAAATTTAAGGATACTTAAAATTAATGATGGTAGTTTAATAAAAATTATACCCTGGCATAACTTTTTTCAATATACAATTCTCTAGAAATTCGTTCTTCACATTTCTTCAAACAAAGTTTAATAACTCAAAGAGTTGATCAATATATTTTAATAACTGAAATCAAAGCCTGAATGCATAATTGAAATCAATAATTTATGTTTATTAGATATAAATTTCTTTGAATTTATGAGAAAAATCAAACTAAATAGCTATTTTATTGATGATGTACTTGATTTACTTTCTGATATTTATTAAGTAAAGCTTAAGAGAATTCAGAAAGAAAAAACAACAAGCAAATTAACTATATCTTTTAATTTTTAGGATAATGGTTAAGAAGTAATGCATAAAATAAAGGTAAAAAAGATCATGGAATATGATGAATAGCCTAAGATACTATTGTTTCCAAAATTGATAACGTTTGATTGAATATTTTAATTTTTTACTTAAAAAAATACAAATATGCATATTTACTTTATAAATAAATATTCACACTTTCAATTTAAATTATATAAAACTTAAATAACAATAAATTTGTTACTAGAAATATTATAATCTAAAATAAAAGAAATAGTAATTTATGTTTAAATTATAAATATAAGAGCATTTTAATTAAATTTAGATAAATTTTATTATCAATTTTGTTCTTATTTTGATTCATTATAAAATCAATCAATAAAAAAACGTTAAGATGAAAAATAAAAAATTATTTAAGAATTAATAAACATTAAATCCACTAAATAATAATTTTTTTCCTTTGTTAAATATTTCTCAAATATTCTTTGATATATATATTAATTATTTAATTTCATATTTAATAACTACAATTATTTAACTTTACATTATCCGAAGCGAAACTAAATTATCTATAAAATTTAAATTTGCAAAATAATATTAGGTTTTTTAAAGAGAGAATATTTCATTTATTCAATTACAGAAATTACTTATTTTAATTTAATTATTATAAATTAAAATTGGAAGATAATTCATCTTTTTTATATTCAGCATCAACAAATTATAAATATTTTATAACTAATTTTTCAATAAATGGTGATGCAACTCTTAACTCAAAATTAAATCCTATCTAATTAGTTATTATAAGTTTCATTTTAATATCTTTTTTGTGACTCACTTGCTCTATTACAATATTTAAAATGATTTAGAAATTACATTATTAAATCTGAAAAACATATTTTTAACTAATTCACATTATTTTTTTACTAAATACGATAATTACCATACCATATCTAGGAAAGTGAAAGTTTTTTATCAATAGTATTAAGCATATATTAAATTAATACATTAATATATGGTTTAAAAGAATTTTAAAATTGTGTTTTTTAATTTTCTTTTCAAAATATTATGTTAAATTTAATCAAGGACTCTATTTAATTAAATTAATAGTCATAATGAAAAATACATTTTCATTAAATTTTTTATTATGTAAAAAATATAAAAGTATCCTTATATAAGCAGTTATAATTGTAATGATCCAAAAATCTATAAGGACGAATCGAATTTAATTTTTATAAACTTTCTCATTATATATTTCCAAACCAAATAAATTTAATTAGAGCAATATTATGATTATCTTATCATATTTTAAATAGCATTATATTAAATAATCGATTGGATTTTCATATATTGATATTATCTTTAAATTAAATTTATCTTAATCCTCAGAATCAAATAAAAGCAGTTTTGGACACATTATTACTAAATTTATAGGGTTATAATTTTATTACATCTCTCAAACATCTTATTAATATTTATTTTAAAAAATAAATAAATAATTATTATCCCTACTCTTAATTTATTTTTGTTGATTTGGATGAAGCATCATAAGGGGTTAGATAAAAATTTCATAAAATTTTAAATCAATTCTAAATTTTTTCAAACACAATTTCAATATAAAGTAACTCATTCAATTTTTTATAATGACTTTAACAAAAGAATATACCTTAAATTTGTCAAACTATAACTTTCACATAAGCCTCAAAGAAAATTATAAATCGAAAAATATTTTTTTAATATTTTACGATAATTTATCTAACAAAAATAACTAATTCCAAATAAATGTATGTTGTAAAATAAGTACAAAAGTCACTTAAGAAAATTTATGCAAAAAATTACTATATTTATGAAATGATAACTAAGATTTTTGTGATATAAAACCCCTTAGAGACTTGTTAAATGAGATTCTCTTAGTAAATTTTGTGTTTTTATGATTTTAAGATTTCTGAAGATTTTAAAAATGGTATTAGTTGACCCTACCCATTGATTCAATAATATTTACAGATTAAATTATCTTTCGAACAGAATTCATTACACAACAATGAATTTTAATTTTTTATAATTTTGGAAAGCAATTTTTGTTAACTAATTTTAAAATACATTTCAATTCTGAATCATCTATAACGCTTACATATAAAATTTAAAGATTTCTTAATTTGTTTTTCTTTGCAATACTTATGAATAGTTTAATTAAACCATATTCTTGATCAAATATCAAATAATATACTTTAAAAGGAAGTTTAATAATTTAAGATGAGTCGTAATGCAATATAAAACCAAAATAATAGAGCTATATTTTTTACAAATAATAATTTATATTAAGAAAATATTAATTAAATTAAATTAAATTAAGAATTTAATATAAGATATCTGATTATAAATTTATCTGAAAATATTAAGGGATTTAATGTACTTTTGATACAATGAAAAATTGAAAATTTATTGAAATATTATGGATTAAACTTATCAATTTTTGAATTTTAAATTAATATGGAATTTTCTCCTTTTAATTAATCTAAGCATTATTATACATTTTCACTTTTTAATATAGATTTGTTTAAAAATTAATCTTTGCATTCTTCCTCTATATTATTGAAAAATAAATGCTTTAAAAAATAAAAAATAATATCTAACAAAAATAAATAATTAAAAATGTTTCATATATGTTTAATATTTATTTTAACTATATAGTTTTTTTTTCTAAATGTTATTTTTACAATATTTAACTATTTAATTATATATCAACAATATTTGGATCATAGTAAATACTAAAATTTGACGCTTCCTAAGATTGATATACTTCATTTTTAAACATACATAATTTTTTAATTTATGAGCTTCTTATTAATAAATTCGTAAATTATCCAAACAAAATTATCTTATTTTTATAGATGCAGTACAGTATGATATCTCTTATCTTTATTTTTGAATCAAACTTATCTTCCCAATTATAATTCCTAAAATTTTTATGACAATTATTTTTAGCAACTTAACTCTTTTATAATTGTTTTTTTATTTGTAATATTTTGAATCTAAAATTTATTTGATAAAGTTTAAATACAAATAAGCTAAAGATACTTAATATATCTATATTAGTAATCTTCAAATTATAAATTAATTTCTCTGTTTATTAAAGCAATATAAAATTTTATATCCAAATAATTGGGTTTTAAATATCTCAAACCTTTGAAGCAATTTTTAAGATATCTGTAAAAGAATATAGAAATCGTTCAATCTTTGAAATCTATGGTTAATTATAATAGAAAATTATCAATGTAATAAGTCTCCTTGCTATTGGAATTACTTATGATTATAGTGTAATGCTTAGAAAATTAACTTAAATACTCAACATTTAAATTGATTATGTCTGTTTCACTTTAAATTGAAATTATTAAATTCTATTTAACTTAAGGTATCTTTTATTATAGTTGAACGCATTACTCTCTATGTCTCTTTGATAAATTTGAAGAGATTAGGTAATTTTTGTTCATTGTAAAATAAATGAATATTTCTAATTAAACAACTATTGGAATTTTCATAGAATATTTATTTTTAAATATAATAATATAAAATCTCTAAATAATAAATAAAATAACTTATCAATAAATTAAAGTATCAATTTAATAAAATATTGTTACTTTTTATTTTAAATTATTGCTTTTGAATTATTAATATGAATGCCTAAATCTTTTAACACTAAATAAATATTTTTAATTTTAATTAAAAATGAGAATTTTTTACTTTTAACACAGATTTTACTAGTAGCTCTTAAAACTTTTCCAAAATTATTCATGTTTTTTATTGAGATTAAATTTGTTAAAAAAATATATACTGAGAAATTTTAATGTAAGATTAAAATAAAAACAAATTCTACTATGTTATCGATTTAACTATAATTTACACATTATTTTTTTTATAAAAGCAGTTTTATTTTTTTGGTTAAATTAATTAAATTAAAAAAAGAATAGAATAAAATTATTACAACATTTTATAATATATACATAACAATGCTTATTAAGGTAAAATTTTTTGAGAATAAATGAATTTTTTGATTAATATAGAATGTGATTTAATTAAGTTTTAAATAAGTCTTAAAAAGTATGAGGAAAGTGAATATAATAGCTTATAAGAGGAAAGTAAAATGCAAATATTTAAGAAAATTATTGTTGAAATACAACAAGATATTCTGAGTCGATAAATGAGCGCATGAGCGCTAAATATGTGCACTCATGCGCTCATAAAATAAATAATCTGCCCATATCAAAGGATTTTTGTCTTAATTCTGATTCTTAATTGCAGAACCTCCCTTAGCCATAATCCCTTATTTTTAATAATTTATTAATTTTATCCAATGTTTTAATAATATAGTTTTAATTTTTAATTAAAACTTAAATATAATAAACCTAATTAAATTTCTCTATAGAGAATTACGTTTTGATCTAACTTTTAAATTTAATAAATTGAGTAAATTAAAACTATATTATTAAAAACATTAGATAAAATTAATAAATTATTAAAAATAAGGGATTATGGCTAAGGGAGGTTCTGCAATTAAGAATC
>ARYC01021522.1:0-22993 GCA_000711775.1 Oxytricha trifallax
ATTGGATTCGTTAAATTGCTGTTTGTGCTTCAACTTTTCAAATAGATCGCTCACATCTGTCTTGCTCTTAGCAGGCCTTTTCCCTATTTGTTAAGATTAAATTGGATTGACTTCAATCGGTTTTTCTTATTATAATTAATCTTAATGAGCCTCTCTATTTTAAGCTGCTTATTGTTATACCTACTTCTAAGCTTTACTCCTTGTCAAACTAATGGATTTTAATGAAACACAGGATATTGCTCTTTCTTCCACAATGTCATCAGCAAGAAGGGGTGTAATAATGAGAAACTAATTTTTGCAATTGATATTTATATTTTTTGAATGTAAAGCTTGTAGAGCCACCAGCCTTTGACTTGACTATTGGTGAGATTTTCCTCATAGGTGGTCAGTTTATTAGCAACTGAATCTTGGATTTTCTAGAAAGAAAGTGGGTTATCAAGACACTCCTTAAATGAACTCTTATGCTCTTCCTTCTGGTTTTTCTCAAGAAGGTCATTGATCTTTTATTGACTTTTCAGTGGAGTGGGTACCTAGTAGTTATTTAGATTCATCTGTGATTGGAAGTCCTCGACAGTTATTTAGTTCTTTATTAAATCATTAAAAACCTTGATTTTGGAGGGATCGTTTCTCACGAAGTTGCTTTAAATACTTGAGGACCTTTGTTGAGTGGATTGTTTAATAAAAGGACTGGATTTTTCCTAAAGATAGCTGATATTGTCCTACTATTTTTAATGATCAATGTTATCTTCGATATCTCCATTGTCATCACCACTGTATTGGTCTTCATGATTCTCCTTAACATCATAATCAATGCCATTGTTTTACGAAGCTTGACTGTCATCACTTTAATCATCACTGCCACTGTCACTTTCAGGTAGACTCTCCCCTTTCCAACATGCATGGTACGATGATTAGAAAGAATTAATACCCTCTTAAGTATCCTTACAAATTTCTGTCCAATTTACGTGATCTAGATTGATAGTGCCAGTGTAATCAGGAGAAAACGAAGCAATGAAATTCTCTTTCTGGCTGTGTGCATGAATTCTTTTGTGATTGTACCTGGAGCAAAATTTGTTTGATTAGTATGTAGAGTGCCTTTACTAATAGGCTCGCTAGTTTAGCTAATAAAATCGAGGCCAGAAAGGTTATTATTTCTTATCTGAGTACAAAAGTCAACAATCTTAAGATCTTTCAAAATAGGCAGGTTTTATAGAATATAAGTCTAGTAACTGAGCAAATGGTTGCCAATAAAAACTCCTGTGAAAGCATTAACTAAGGTTACCAACTAACCATTATTAGGTTCTTTTTCAACTATCCCCTTCAAGAATACACAGAACGCAATGATGTTTGTTGGATGAACTGTAGTAATGAAATCGAAGATACTGCATTAAAGAGGAGTTTGTTTGTTATCAGTAGAATTAACTTATACAGGGATCGCATGTATAATCTCTAAGCATGTCGCTTCTTTATTTGCACGAGCCAAGCTAGAGTTTTTAGATTTGAATGAAATGGAAAATTGATATCAGGTCCAAAATTTTCCAGCTGTAGCAAATCGTCCATAGGAAATATTAATATATTATAATCTGGCGATGATTTCAGGATTAAATATAATTAAATTAAAGAGTTCAAATTATATAAACAGCATATCCTGTCATCTCTCCACAAACCATAAAGCAAGGCCCTTCAATTAAGGGCCAGAAGAAACTGCCACAGAATGAAGAAGCAAGCATAGCTCGAAGTCTGGCTTCTCACTCTCACATCAATCAATTATCAGTGATGAGTTCCTGGACTCCAATTCCCTCTAAGATATCAAACCCAGCAAAGTGAAGGTGCAGGAAAAGACCATCACAAAGTGGACGCCAGTGGTCTTGGGCAAGCTCTTCCCTAATGTGATTTAGAAGTCCAAGTTCACCTACAGCTCGGGCAAGGTAATCAATGCCGGCGAGGTGCCGCCTCATGTGTCAGAGTTGGCGAGTGGAGTCATTATCAAACTCCCCTCGGAATCAATCGCCGAATACCTGAAAAAGAATGTTGATGTTTGTTACATGCAAGAGGATGATGAGCTGTGTGGGTTCTTGGAGACTTATCTTTAGAGTATTAAAACTGGGAAAGCTGCGGCTTTCAATTAGAAGAAAGCAGGCAATGGAATTGGAACTGCAGGGCCTGACAACTAGCAGAGTATGGTAACTCTGAACCCCGATCTCGCATAGAACTCTAAAGTCATACAGAAAATACTTGAGAGTATTGGCAATAAAAAGAGAGCCAAGAATGCAGATAAAAACCCATTCTTAAAGAAGCGCGAGGCCAAGCTGGCCTGTAAGAAATTAGATGCTGTAAGCCTGTACTTTAATGATCACTTGAAGCCCAGGCAGATTGCCAAGAAGTTGAGGATAGGGGTAGACATGGTTTATAGGATAGTTGAGAAGTTCAAGCATGAGATTCAACACACGATTCATGAACCCAAGGCCTTGCAAAAAGTGGGTAGAAAAGGAGTTACTGATAACCCTCTCCTGCTTGATTCGATTCAAAGTTATTTGGAGCTGAATGGTATCTACCAGGTCACTGGTTAGAAGCTGCACAACTATCTCAGAGAGCTATCTGAAAATAACCCTGAGGCCTCAGCTCTCAAAGTGCCTTGCGTAGCAACCTTAAACAAGGTTTTGAAAGAGAAATTCCATTTAAGATTTGGGAAGACCCAGGCTGCCAATACCAAGTATCGTGACCCCAGCTATAACGATAAAAGGCTGTGGATAAGTCGCCTGCTTTCGCAGTTCCTACTTGAGGATGCGGTGATCATTTCAGTGGATGAAAGCAACTTTAGGTTTGACTCGATGCCCCCAAAGTAGTGGGCTTTCAATATCAATGATATGTATCGACAAAGCAAAAGTCAATCACGACTGTAACAAACATCACCTGCTGGCAACCCCATTCTGGTGGCCGATTCCAAACTTTTGTATGGCCAATAATTGCTTGGTAGGTTTTAGGATTATAGTGCCAGTGACTAGGAAGTGATTGGCGACTCTGCTTTACCAAATTTTAGAATAACCCCTATAAATATCCCCCCTGAGCCATCTAATCCTAAGTTGCAAAATTTTCCAATTTAAGCCTCAAAATCTCGAAAATCGCAAGTTGAAAGTGAGGCTTCAAAATCCTAAAAATCGTAAGCATTTTATCATAATTCAATCAAAACTTTCATAGAAAAGCCTGGAACTTTTCAAGTCAAATTCAGAATAAGGGAGGTTTAGAATCTGAAAAATTAGAGGCCTCAATCTTGGGTAAGAGGACGCCTGCAAAATCAAAAACAGTCTTGAAATCCAGCAGCCTGGGTTCTTCAAGTATTGATTCGAAGAACGTAATTTTCTTGGCTTTATATTGTTTAGAAAAATTCGAGATTTTAGGTTAGGACCTCTCAATAATAAACTCCAGCTTATAAATCAAAAGCAACTCTGAAGAAAGATCTTTCCCCAATTCCTGAAGTGCCAGAGAGCCTGAACCAGTAGTTGAGCTTGACAAAATACTTTCAGAATTTCAGGATCGCAAGCTCGGTCAAGTCAGTGGTTTCGGAGGATCTGCCGGCGAAGAAATTGAGGAGTGGGTTCACTCCAGTCCTGGATCGAATTGCCAAGTTGAAGTTGTCAAGCTCGAGGAAGAAATCGGTGGACTTGGTGGGAGACAAACAAAAGGAGAATCGGTTTGGCATCACTCCTAAAAAGCTAAGGCTGTCCTAGAATGTGAGCAGCGCATCTATAGACCAACTCAGCGAAAGTCAAGGTAAGATTTGCTATTGATTGAAAATGGAAATATAGGCTTCAACTTGAAGGAAGAGAGCGAAAAGTTTTAGCGTGATATACAGAGCATCTAAGACTACTTTGATGACAAACAGGAAGCCTCCAAGTTTAAAAGCATTGCAGAATACCAGAGTGAAATGAAGCAAAATCTAGGTAGCTATGGCATGAAGGTGAGGGAGCTTTCGATCTAGAAGAGCCCCAATAAGAGGCAGCAGTTCTCGATGTCATTTATAGCGGCCATATCTCAAGACCGAATCCTCTCAAGTCAAATCATAGAGGGCGCTTTCGACTCCTCCCTCTTCGAGAATTTTATCTATCATACCTTGCGAAGTGTGAGAACGGACAAAGATCTCAACTCTAAGTAGGTGGTACTCTTGATGGATAACGCTGTCATTCATAAGTAATCAGAGATGCTCGAGACAGCCAGGAAGTTCAAGGTGAATGTTCTATTCAATGCCGAGTATTCGCCCTGGTTGAATCCTATAGAGTAGCTCTTCTCGTTCGTCAAGAAGCAACTCAAAGTGGACACTGTAAACTCCAAGTAAGATAATCCCATCTAACATCTCTAGGCAGCAGCTCGTGAAGAGGGTCACTGAAATCGTACAGAGCTTAAGTGCAGAAGACATTCAAGGCATGTGGGTGTTCAGTATCAAAAAGTGGCTGCACACTCTGCGCTATGGATTTGTCTGATGATGTTTGTTACAGAAGCAGTTTATGTTGCTGAGCCTATTAAAGGGAATCCCCCTTTATAAAAGAGTAATTTATAATACAAGGCTATAATGATAATAATAATAATCAATCATGGCAATTGCTATCGCACTTTCCCACTTTGTATTTGAAGCAACCTTGATATAAGCTCATGAAAGCAAGCAACCCTTCCAACTGGATTCCGATCGTGCTTCTTTAGATGGAGGTCCACTCAATGCAGGATCTCTCTAATGTATTAGCATGCCGATCACCGCCCTTCCCATTTCAGCTTCTCGAACTGCGATGGATAATGCGAATGACCTTCATACATATGCCCATTACACTTATAAAGCTCCTCTCTAATTAAGCTATGCACTCTATACAATTGGTAATCACACACTGCAAAAAGAACTAATAAAGGGCAATTAATATCATATTTATTCATAATTATCAAACACACTACACTTCAAACGAAAAGGGTTTAGGGGTTTTGAATTACTCATCGAAGGGGGTTTTGGGGTTTTGAAATATGGTCCAGGGGTTTCTGGGTTATGAAAATGCGTTTTTATATAATTAAGGGGTTTTGATTAATTGGTCAAAAGGGTTTAATATTAAAAGCGTACACATATTAATTATTTATTTATTTTTATTTTCACATTTTCCCATTTCATTTATATTTTAACAATATTAAATACCTTAACTTAGTTAGTTGTGATTAGGTATAAATACGCTGGTGACTCCGGGTTTACTGTATCTCAGGACTCCACTCTGGTCACTAGAATGGTCTTATTTTCCTAAATGATTTCTTGATCTCATCTTAAGTTGCGGTAGATGGTTTGTTCAGCTTGCATGTAATAGTCCTTAGTTCTTGCAATTGCTCTCTGAGTTTCCTTGATCGTTGGGGATGATTTCAACTTTATCGTTGAGCCACACACCTATGCAAGAGTATGTAGTCCCACTACCACACCTTGGGTTGACACTTGACTCTTCGGCGCTGACAGTTAGTTCGGAGTCGTCATCTTGTTCCTGGGAGCCATGTCCCTCGCCTCACTCCAACAGCTCCCGTTCTCATTGTTGCTCCATGTTCTACAGCCACATTTGTTAGTAATAATAGGAATAAATATATCTATAGAATATAATTTTAATAAATAAGGATTTAATAACAATTTGAATGGATAAAATATCATTGTAAAAAGCTGATAAAATATGAATAAATACAATTTAAAGAAAAGTTTTTTATTTAAAATACCTCAATAATTAAAAAGATATAAATAAGATAAGTTCTCAGTATGTCATGATCTATCTTATTCTATCTTAACATTTCTATCCTAGTTTAAATAAATTCATCAAATCAATAGTTTTTAATGAAATCTAACAATTGCCAAGGAAATTTCACGTAATTTAAATAAATTTTCTATGTTCTAAGATCCTTGTAAAATCTTGAAAGTAGTATTTACTATAGCTTATTATAGCTTAAGTAGTCCACTAAACTTGGTAAAGCAACCAAATATCTGTTCTAAATATATTCATAAAAAGTTTGGTAGAATTTAGAAAAGAGTTATTAAATTAATAATAAATTAATAGTTTAAGGCAAATCGTTCGATTCATAGCATAATATGGTAAATTGATAGGGTTTTTTATATTATTGATAAAATAAAATTAATAGTTATTTTATTACAAATCACATAATTAATTCTAGAATAATTGAATATATATTATTATCTACTACCTTTCCTTTCTTTACTTAAAAGATTTATTTTGCAATTTGATAATTTATTAAATGAAAGTAGCTTCCAAAATAAATATATGACCAAATGAAAATGTACAAATAAAATTTTACTCAAATTATTATAGATAAAAATTATTAATATCTTTGGTAACTTAAGAATTTCAGTAAAGAATTATAAAATTAATTGGTGAAAATAATATTGCTATTATTATATTACTGATCGATATTCGATATAATTATCTTTATTATATTTAATATGAATTTCATGACTGATGGTTAATTTAACTATATCTTTATGATCTATATTTAATAATTAAAATTTAAGTATATAATTCAAGTCAACGTGAATTTCATTATTTATTAATCAATAAAATATTTATAATAAGTCAGTATAAGCATTAAAACAAACTAGGACAAAACTTACATAAGGGAGAAATAAGATCTAAAATATCATATTACATAAAGCTTCATTTAAAATTCATTGAAATTTTTTATGCCATACTAAGTTTGAATAAAATAGACTAAAGCGCATTTGTCTAAAATCAAAATTTATTTCGATTTAAAAGTTTGAAATTAGTAATACTTTAAGAAAACAAGAGATAATTTATCCAAGAATTTATGTATTTATATATATTTATGACAAAAGAAATAAGAATAAAATTTGTTTACTAAAATTTGTTGTAATTTTATTGGGCAAAAATAATTAAAGTGATTGTAAAAAGCTTTTTATATGCGAGATAACTTTTTTTATCTTTTAAAAAATCATGAGTCTCTGAAGCTCTTTTTCTTATTCTATAAACTTATTAAATCAAGCGGGGATATTAGATTTAAATATTCTTATAAAGCGGGAAACAACGAGATTTAAAATCAGTGATTCACAATCGTGCGTAAAATTTGCTATTATAAACATTAGTGCATTTTTAAAAACAAAATTCCAACTAAATCTTTGAAATAAACTACGAAATTAATTATATAATTTAAAAATTGCTATCTGATAACGTTTTCCAAATTTAATGAAAGTATTACTTTTTAATTTTATATTTGATTCTCATTCCTACTTTTCATTCAACATCTACTATTGAATGATAATTATAAATGATGTAAGTATAATACCTCTGCACTAAATTTTATTTAATTCTAAACTATTTCATATTGCTCAGTCTTTTATGACATTATTAAAGTTTATCATCTTGGTGAAGGATTCTTCATATGAGGTTTTTCATATTTTAATTATTTCAATTATTTTTGTTTATTAAGTTGTAAGTCATTTTCTGTACAGATTTATTTTAATATATACAATTAAAGATATTAAACTCAGAAAGCAAATAAATAATTAATGAGTAAATTTATGATCAAAATTAAAGTCAGATTTGTCTAAAGATTTATTATCTCAAATATTTTAAAACATTGTTATCCTATATTTATCATTGTATCTGTCTTTTTTATTTTTATAATTAAACTTTTCAATTTCTTAGTTTTATGTATAATATTTATTTTCTTGTTCAATTGAATTCTAAATTTATTAGTATTCGTAATAACTGACTATTTATTTTTATTTTCTTTAGCATATTTATATATTGGGGAAAAATTTACTATTCGATCGATTATTCAAAAGAAATATCAACTAATTAATCAAAGTAATTAATTGATAAGAGAATATCAATAAATTATTAATTTATATTTATAAAATTTTTTATAATAAATCTGACAACTATTCACACAGTATATTAAACTATATAAAAAAGAGATCCTTTCCCCATATTTAGAAAATGGAATAAAGCTAGCCAATAATCTGAGAATCTTAAGTAATACCATACTGCATTTGTGTGGAATTGGAAAAGGAATAATAGTACTTAGAATTAGTGAATGTAATAATAACAAATTAATTAGTGTACAAATATGAAATCCAAAAATAATCATTATAATTACAGTAAATCTAATGTTAATTCAATTGGTGAAATGATTTTGAATTAACATTTATATATTTATTCTACTCTATTGATTTATAGTTTAAATATATTTCCATGATTTTATTATAATAAACTATTTAATTGTACTGATAAAAGGTGTATTAACTTTAAGTTATGACGTGTTTCTTAATCATACTTACAGATGACAGAATTATTATTTAATTTTATATTTCTGAAAGATCAACTTTCCTTTTTAATATGATGATTAGGGATTGATAATAGTAAGTGTAATAGTGATTAACGGAATTGAGAATTTGATAATAAATACATAGTTATAACTTCAGGATTAATTTATTGGTATTGCATAATTTAGACAGAATATTTAAGCATTTAGAGGAGATAATGGTTATAATAATATAATTTATCAACCTATATATGACTATGAATAACTCAAGAGTCTCAATCTCCAAAAATAATCTTCGATAGATTTAATTATGTTAACTATTTAATTATTAAACTAATTATTTAATTAACTTAGGAGATTTATGATAAAAGTTTATAATGAATTTGTTTGATTCATTGCGGATGTTGATAGAACTGTCTTTTCGAGATAATTAAAAAGTTATTTTAAATCTTGCAAGATTTGTTGAATCAGTATAATTCA
Source organism: Oxytricha trifallax (assembly GCA_000711775.1). Classification (NCBI taxonomy): domain Eukaryota; phylum Ciliophora; class Spirotrichea; order Sporadotrichida; family Oxytrichidae; genus Oxytricha; species Oxytricha trifallax. The sequence continues at coordinate 8,779 of ARYC01021522.1, forward strand.
TTTATTGTCTATTATTAAGTTTAAATAGTCGTTTTAACAGGATATATTCAATAATTAGCAGGAATAATATGTTAATCCTTCGATATATATTTAAAATATAAGCCTTATTAACTCTACTATATATTTATATTAGTCATTATCACAGTAATTATTGAGATTAAACTTTATCGAATTATGAGGTACTCTAGGAGATAATACCATAATTATTTGTATATTTATATTCAATTAAGAATTAACAACTGCTGATTCATTAAAACTTGTAGTTAATTAATAATAACATATATAATACTTATTACTAAAATATAATTCTAAATACAAGTAGAATTAAATATATTTTATTGCCAGATTATCCTCTTATTAATGTTATCAAACCAATTGCATCATATTTGCAAGGTTGTTAAGCAAGATATTTTAGTCTTGTTGTTGATGGTGAGTAGTTTGGTTTTATAGAGACAACTGAAGATGTTGGAGATGATGTTTATACTCTATTTTATGTCGTCGAGAAATAGCTGTCAGAATTAATGACAAGTCATCATGATATATGAATGCGGTTTTAACTCAATAAATTATTTAATTAATTATTTTTATACACTCTAAATACTATTATTAATTATTTAGTTGTCATTAAGTTGTAAATGTAAATCAATTTTAGTGAAAATAGCATTGTTGCTGTATTTGTAGATTCTTATATCCGCTTATTACCTCCAGATTAAAGTAGAGATGTCTAGACGTTAATAAATAAAAAATATCTTTCCATATATATATTTAGAAATGGTAAGAATGAATCAGTTGAGATAATTTATTCTTCAAAAATTTAGAAACAGATATTTATTGCATTACAATAAATATTTCAAGTTACAAGTTAAAGAGTAATACAAAAGAGTATGAAATTCACAATATTTAGTCTTAAACATTAACGGAATGAAGGATTGCTAACTATATTTTACTGGCTAATTAATAATTCTGACCAATTATAGTTATTACTTTTTTCTAGCTTATTTCTATTTGAAATCGCATTAAAAATTAGATAAAATTTATGTCGATTTGTTACTGATGAATAGACGTAAATAATTGGATAGCTTATGGATAAATAGTGAATTAAATAAAGTAGAATATCCAATCAAAACTAGAAATTTATCTAGATAGTATCTGAGATTATATTGGTCTAATGATCAGTCATACTCTTTTGTTTCAGTTTTACATTTATGGTTGTCTATATTCTATGAAGAATCATCAGCTTTTAAGCCAAATAATTTATAAGTATCTAGTGTTTTAACTAAATTTAGCACCATAAATAAATATTGATGCTTTATAGGCCATAGACACTTTTATTGTCGCTAGATTATTTATAGTTTATTATCTTGAAAGTATTTGCATGTTGGCTATATAAATATTAAAATCGTTTATATATAAATCCTTAAATACAACGAAAAACATATAATTAACACAAGAAAATATTCTTAATATTTTAAATAAGATTTGTGCTTTTAATTTAACACTTTTGCAGATTGATATATTAAAACATATAATTGTTTTCTGTTAAAACCCATTATTTATATTGAAATTTTTTTAATTTTATATTAAAATATTTTAATTTATTGTGAAATTTATAAATGAAAGTTGTTTTTAATAAACACTTAGTTTCATATATTCACATTTAAAAACTTGAGTAAATTATTAATAAATATCTAATATGAAATTAAAATCATTAAAATAAAATAATATATTAAAATACAAAAATATAAATAAATTTTAAATACTTATATAATTTTGATAGAAAAATAATTTTGTTTTTTTTCTCCAAGTTTCATAAATAAATATATATATATATATATATATATTTATATATATAAAGATGTATATCAAATAATAATAAAATAAATGGGCGCAAGAAGTAAAAATAAAACTTCTAACTTGCGTCAATTATAAATATAATGAAATATATATCAAACAAATTTATTATAAATAATTATAAAAATATTATGAGAATGGCTTATTACAAATAAAAATGTATTTTAAGAATTAATATATGAATAATTTTGTATCTATTTTGACTAAATATAAAAAACAAATATTATAGATAATTTTTAAATAGAATGAATTTTTAAGAATATAATAAAAGGTAAGAATACTATTAAAAGTTTTTAAGATTTGTTCTTAGCTAAATTAAGAAATATATAGAAAAGTAAAAATTTGCAAAGAAATGAACATGGCCTAAAAAAAAAATTACTATTTAAAGGTGAAGTATTAATTAATATATTTATATTTAAAGCTTTTATAAATAATTGAATAATTCATAACTTTCTTGAGCCATCAGGACATTGAAAAGCAAAAGAGATATATTTACTCTATAAATTGATAACTTGTATTTTACAAATATATTTTAGCATCAGATACATAGAACTTCGAAGGAGCTTATATGTCTTATCAAATATAATTTATGCAATTCTCATTAAATTTTATTTCAATCTTCCTTTTAATAATTTACTATGATTTTTAGAAACTTATATCCTTCATATCTATGGTATCTTTGGGAGGTGAAATTTTATGATATTGAAATTGAGCTCGCCGTACCTTAATTGACCTTAGTGCTGGGTGACAAATGCATATTATTTTTATTATTTTTGAAAATATAATTTTGACCGAGACCTGACCCTCATTAAAAATGGTAAAATTCATATATAAATAAAATATTTTAAATTTATAAACTTATCTTACACAGAATACATAAAACTTTCAAGGAGCTTATATGTGTTATCAAATATAATTTATGCAATTCTCATTAAATTTTATTTCAATCTTCCTTTTAATAATTTACTATGATTTTTAGAAACTTATATCCTTCATATCTATGGTATCTTTGGGAGGTGAAATTTTATGATATTGAAATTGAGCTCGCCGTACCTTAATTGACCTTAGTGCTGGGTGACAAATGCATATTATTTTTATTATTTTTGAAAATATAATTTTGACCGAGACCTGACCCTCATTAAAAATGGTAAAATTCATATATAAATAAATTACTTTAAATTTATAAACTTATCTTACACAGAATACATACAGCTATCAAGGAGCTTATATGTCTTATCAAATATAATTTATGCAATTCTCATTAAATTTTATTTCAATCTTCCTTTTAATAATTTACTATGATTTTTAGAAACTTATATCCTTCATATCTATGGTATCTTTGGGAGGTGAAATTTTATGATATTGAAATTGAGCTCGCCGTACCTTAATTGACCTTAGTGCTGGGTGACAAATGCATATTATTTTTATTATTTTTGAAAATATAATTTTGACCGAGACCTGACCCTCATTAAAAATGGTAAAATTCATATATAAATAAATTACTTTAAATTTATAAACTTATCTTACACAGAATACATACAGCTTTCAAGGAGCTTATATGTCTTATCAAATATAATTTATGCAATTCTCATTAAATTTTATTTCAATCTTCCTTTTAATAATTTACTATGATTTTTAGAAACTGAGATCCTTCATATCTATGGTATCTTTGGGAGGTGAAATTTTATGATATTGAAATTGAGCTCGCCGTACCTTAATTGACCTTAGTGCTGTGTGACCAATGCATATTATTTTTATTATTTTTGAAAATATAATTTTGACCGAGACCTGACCCTCATTAAAAATGGTAAAATTCATATATAAATAAATTACTTTAAATTTATAAACTTATCTTACACAGAATACATACAGCTATCAAGGAGCTTATATGTCTTATCAAATATAATTTATGCAATTCTCATTAAATTTTATTTCAATCTTCCTTTTAATAATTTACTATGATTTTTAGAAACTTATATCCTTCATATCTATGGTATCTTTGGGAGGTGAAATTTTATGATATTGAAATTGAGCTCGCCGTACCTTAATTGACCTTAGTGCTGGGTGACAAATGCATATTATTTTTATTATTTTTGAAAATATAATTTTGACCGAGACCTGACCCTCATTAAAAATGGTAAAATTCATATATAATAAATTACTTTAAATTTATAAACTTATCTTACACAGAATACATACAACTTTCAAGGAGCTTATATGTCTTATCAAATATAATTTATGCAATTCTCATTAAATTTTATTTCAATCTTCCTTTTAATAATTTACTATGATTTTTAGAAACTTATATCCTTCATATCTATGGTATCTTTGGGAGGTGAAATTTTATGATATTGAAATTGAGCTCGCCGTACCTTAATTGACCTTAGTGCTGGGTGACAAATGCATATTATTTTTATTATTTTTGAAAATATAATTTTGACCGAGACCTGACCCTCATTAAAAATGGTAAAATTCATATATAAATAAATTACTTTAAATTTATAAACTTATCTTACACAGAATACATACAACTTTCAAGGAGCTTATATGTCTTATCAAATATAATTTATGCAATTCTCATTAAATTTTATTTCAATCTTCCTTTTAATAATTTACTATGATTTTTAGAAACTTATATCCTTCATATCTATGGTATCTTTGGGAGGTGAAATTTTATGATATTGAAATTGAGCTCGCCGTACCTTAATTGACCTTAGTGCTGGGTGACAAATGCATATTATTTTTATTATTTTTGAAAATATAATTTTGACCGAGACCTGACCCTCATTAAAAATGGTAAAATTCATATATAAATAAATTACTTTAAATTTATAAACTTATCTTACACAGAATACATACAACTTTCAAGGAGCTTATATGTCTTATCAAATATAATTTATGCAATTCTCATTAAATTTTATCTCAATCTTCCTTTTAATAATTTACTATGATTTTTAGAAACTTAGATCCTTCATATCTATGGTATCTTTGGGAGGTGAAATTTTTTGATATTGAAATTGAGCTCGCCGTACCTTAATTGACCTTAGTGCTGGGTGACCAATGCATATTATTTTTATTATTTTTGAAAATATAATTTTGACCGAGACCTGACCCTCATTAAAAATGGTAAAATGCATATATAAATAAATTATTTTAAATTTATAAACTTATCTTACACAGAATACATACAACTTTCAAGGAGCTTATATGTCTTATCAAATATAATTTATGCAATTCTCATTAAATTTTATTTCAATCTTCCTTTTAATAATTTACTATGATTTTTAGAAACTTATATCCTTCATATCTATGGTATCTTTGGGAGGTGAAATTTTATGATATTGAAATTGAGCTCGCCGTACCTTAATTGACCTTAGTGCTGGGTGACAAATGCATATTATTTTTATTATTTTTGAAAATATAATTTTGACCGAGACCTGACCCTCATTAAAAATGGTAAAATTCATATATAAATAAATTACTTTAAATTTATAAACTTATCTTACACAGAATACATACAACTTTCAAGGAGCTTATATGTCTTATCAAATATAATTTATGCAATTCTCATTAAATTTTATTTCAATCTTCCTTTTAATAATTTACTATGATTTTTAGAAACTTATATCCTTCATATCTATGGTATCTTTGGGAGGTGAAATTTTATGATATTGAAATTGAGCTCGCCGTACCTTAATTGACCTTAGTGCTGGGTGACAAATGCATATTATTTTTATTATTTTTGAAAATATAATTTTGACCGAGACCTGACCCTCATTAAAAATGGTAAAATTCATATATAAATAAATTATTTTAAATTTATAAACTTATCTTACACAGAATACATACAACTTTCAAGGAGCTTATATGTCTTATCAAATATAATTTATGCAATTCTCATTAAATTTTATTTCAATCTTCCTTTTAATAATTTACTATGATTTTTAGAAACTTATATCCTTCATATCTATGGTATCTTTGGGAGGTGAAATTTTATGATATTGAAATTGAGCTCGCCGTACCTTAATTGACCTTAGTGCTGGGTGACAAATGCATATTATTTTTATTATTTTTGAAAATATAATTTTGACCGAGACCTGACCCTCATTAAAAATGGTAAAATTCATATATAAATAAATTACTTTAAATTTATAAACTTATCTTACACAGAATACATACAACTTTCAAGGAGCTTATATGTCTTATCAAATATAATTTATGCAATTCTCATTAAATTTTATTTCAATCTTCCTTTTAATAATTTACTATGATTTTTAGAAACTTATATCCTTCATATCTATGGTATCTTTGGGAGGTGAAATTTTATGATATTGAAATTGAGCTCGCCGTACCTTAATTGACCTTAGTGCTGGGTGACAAATGCATATTATTTTTATTATTTTTGAAAATATAATTTTGACCGAGACCTGACCCTCATTAAAAATGGTAAAATTCATATATAAATAAATTACTTTAAATTTATAAACTTATCTTACACAGAATACATACAACTTTCAAGGAGCTTATATGTCTTATCAAATATAATTTATGCAATTCTCATTAAATTTTATTTCAATCTTCCTTTTAATAATTTACTATGATTTTTAGAAACTTATATCCTTCATATCTATGGTATCTTTGGGAGGTGAAATTTTATGATATTGAAATTGAGCTCGCCGTACCTTAATTGACCTTAGTGCTGGGTGACAAATGCATATTATTTTTATTATTTTTGAAAATATAATTTTGACCGAGACCTGACCCTCATTAAAAATGGTAAAATTCATATATAAATAAATTACTTTAAATTTATAAACTTATCTTACACAGAATACATACAACTTTCAAGGAGCTTATATGTCTTATCAAATATAATTTATGCAATTCTCATTAAATTTTATTTCAATCTTCCTTTTAATAATTTACTATGATTTTTAGAAACTTATATCCTTCATATCTATGGTATCTTTGGGAGGTGAAATTTTATGATATTGAAATTGAGCTCGCCGTACCTTAATTGACCTTAGTGCTGGGTGACAAATGCATATTATTTTTATTATTTTTGAAAATATAATTTTGACCGAGACCTGACCCTCATTAAAAATGGTAAAATTCATATATAAATAAATTACTTTAAATTTATAAACTTATCTTACACAGAATACATACAACTTTCAAGGAGCTTATATGTCTTATCAAATATAATTTATGCAATTCTCATTAAATTTTATTTCAATCTTCCTTTTAATAATTTACTATGATTTTTAGAAACTTATATCCTTCATATCTATGGTATCTTTGGGAGGTGAAATTTTATGATATTGAAATTGAGCTCGCCGTACCTTAATTGACCTTAGTGCTGGGTGACAAATGCATATTATTTTTATTATTTTTGAAAATATAATTTTGACCGAGACCTGACCCTCATTAAAAATGGTAAAATTCATATATAAATAAAATATTTTAAATTTATAAACTTATCTTACACAGAATACATAAAACTTTCAAGGAGCTTATATGTCTTATCAAATATAATTTATGCAATTCTCATTAAATTTTATTTCAATCTTCCTTTTAATAATTTACTATGATTTTTAGAAACTTATATCCTTCATATCTATGGTATCTTTGGGAGGTGAAATTTTATGATATTGAAATTGAGCTCGCCGTACCTTAATTGACCTTAGTGCTGGGTGACAAATGCATATTATTTTTATTATTTTTGAAAATATAATTTTGACCGAGACCTGACCCTCATTAAAAATGGTAAAATTCATATATAAATAAATTACTTTAAATTTATAAACTTATCTTACACAGAATACATACAGCTATCAAGGAGCTTATATGTCTTATCAAATATAATTTATGCAATTCTCATTAAATTTTATTTCAATCTTCCTTTTAATAATTTACTATGATTTTTAGAAACTTATATCCTTCATATCTATGGTATCTTTGGGAGGTGAAATTTTATGATATTGAAATTGAGCTCGCCGTACCTTAATTGACCTTAGTGCTGGGTGACAAATGCATATTATTTTTATTATTTTTGAAAATATAATTTTGACCGAGACCTGACCCTCATTAAAAATGGTAAAATTCATATATAAATAAAATATTTTAAATTTATAAACTTATCTTACACAGAATACATAAAACTTTCAAGGAGCTTATATGTCTTATCAAATATAATTTATGCAATTCTCATTAAATTTTATTTCAATCTTCCTTTTAATAATTTACTATGATTTTTAGAAACTTATATCCTTCATATCTATGGTATCTTTGGGAGGTGAAATTTTATGATATTGAAATTGAGCTCGCCGTACCTTAATTGACCTTAGTGCTGGGTGACAAATGCATATTATTTTTATTATTTTTGAAAATATAATTTTGACCGAGACCTGACCCTCATTAAAAATGGTAAAATTCATATATAAATAAAATATTTTAAATTTATAAACTTATCTTACACAGAATACATAAAACTTTCAAGGAGCTTATATGTCTTATCAAATATAATTTATGCAATTCTCATTAAATTTTATTTCAATCTTCCTTTTAATAATTTACTATGATTTTTAGAAACTTATATCCTTCATATCTATGGTATCTTTGGGAGGTGAAATTTTATGATATTGAAATTGAGCTCGCCGTACCTTAATTGACCTTAGTGCTGGGTGACAAATGCATATTATTTTTATTATTTTTGAAAATATAATTTTGACCGAGACCTGACCCTCATTAAAAATGGTAAAATGCATATATAAATAAAATACTTTAAATTTATAAACTTATCTTACACAGAATACATAAAACTTTCAAGGAGCTTATATGTCTTATCAAATATAATTTATGCAATTATCATTAAATATTATCTCAAAATTCCTTTTAATAATTAACTATGAATTTTAGAAACTGAGATCCTTCATATCTATGGTATCTTTGGGAGGTGAAATTTTATGATATTGAAATTGAGCTCGCCGTACCTTAATTGACCTTAGTGCTGTGTGACCAATGCATATTATTTTTATTATTTTTGAAAATATAATTTTGACCGAGACCTGACCCTCATTAAAAATGGTAAAATGCATATATAATTAAAATATTTTAAATTTATAAACTTATCTTACACAGAATACATAAAACTTTCAAGGAGCTTATATGTGTTATCAAATATAATTTATGCAATTCTCATTAAATTTTATTTCAATCTTCCTTTTAATAATTTACTATGATTTTTAGAAACTTATATCCTTCATATCTATGGTATCTTTGGGAGGTGAAATTTTATGATATTGAAATTGAGCTCGCCGTACCTTAATTGACCTTAGTGCTGGGTGACAAATGCATATTATTTTTATTATTTTTGAAAATATAATTTTGACCGAGACCTGACCCTCATTAAAAATGGTAAAATTCATATATAAATAAATTACTTTAAATTTATAAACTTATCTTACACAGAATACATACAACTTTCAAGGAGCTTATATGTCTTATCAAATATAATTTATGCAATTCTCATTAAATTTTATTTCAATCTTCCTTTTAATAATTTACTATGATTTTTAGAAACTTATATCCTTCATATCTATGGTATCTTTGGGAGGTGAAATTTTATGATATTGAAATTGAGCTCGCCGTACCTTAATTGACCTTAGTGCTGGGTGACAAATGCATATTATTTTTATTATTTTTGAAAATATAATTTTGACCGAGACCTGACCCTCATTAAAAATGGTAAAATTCATATATAAATAAATTACTTTAAATTTATAAACTTATCTTACACAGAATACATACAACTTTCAAGGAGCTTATATGTCTTATCAAATATAATTTATGCAATTCTCATTAAATTTTATTTCAATCTTCCTTTTAATAATTTACTATGATTTTTAGAAACTTATATCCTTCATATCTATGGTATCTTTGGGAGGTGAAATTTTATGATATTGAAATTGAGCTCGCCGTACCTTAATTGACCTTAGTGCTGGGTGACAAATGCATATTATTTTTATTATTTTTGAAAATATAATTTTGACCGAGACCTGACCCTCATTAAAAATGGTAAAATTCATATATAAATAAATTACTTTAAATTTATAAACTTATCTTACACAGAATACATACAGCTATCAAGGAGCTTATATGTCTTATCAAATATAATTTATGCAATTCTCATTAAATTTTATTTCAATCTTCCTTTTAATAATTTACTATGATTTTTAGAAACTGAGATCCTTCATATCTATGGTATCTTTGGGAGGTGAAATTTTATGATATTGAAATTGAGCTCGCCGTACCTTAATTGACCTTAGTGCTGTGTGACCAATGCATATTATTTTTATTATTTTTGAAAATATAATTTTGACCGAGACCTGACCCTCATTAAAAATGGTAAAATGCATATATAATTAAAATATTTTAAATTTATAAACTTATCTTACACAGAATACATAAAACTTTCAAGGAGCTTATATGTGTTATTAAATATAATTTATGGAATTCTCATTAAATTTTATTTCAATCTTCCTTTTAATAATTAACTATGAATTTTAGAAACTGAGATCCTTCATATCTATGGTATCTTTGGGAGGTGAAATTTTATGATATTGAAATTGAGCTCGCCGTACCTTAATTGACCTTAGTGCTGTGTGACCAATGCATATTATTTTTATTATTTTTGAAAATATAATTTTGACCGAGACCTGACCCTCATTAAAAATGGTAAAATGCATATATAATTAAAATATTTTAAATTTATAAACTTATCTTACACAGAATACATAAAACTTTCAAGGAGCTTATATGTGTTATTAAATATAATTTATGGAATTCTCATTAAATTTTATTTCAATCTTCCTTTTAATAATTTACTATGATTTTTAGAAACTTATATCCTTCATATCTATGGTATCTTTGGGAGGTGAAATTTTTTGATATTGAAATTGAGCTCGCCGTACTATAATTAAACCTTATGCTTGGTGACCAATGCATATTATTTTTATTATTTTTGAAAATATAATTTTGACCGAGACCTGACCCTCATTAAAAATGGTAAAAAGCATATATAAATAAATTATTTTAAATTTATAAACTTATCTTACACAGAATACATACAACTTTCAAGGAGCTTATATGTCTTATCAAATATAATTTATGCAATTCTCATTAAATTTTATTTCAATCTTCCTTTTAATAATTTACTATGATTTTTAGAAACTTATATCCTTCATATCTATGGTATCTTTGGGAGGTGAAATTTTATGATATTGAAATTGAGCTCGCCGTACCTTAATTGACCTTAGTGCTGGGTGACAAATGCATATTATTTTTATTATTTTTGAAAATATAATTTTGACCGAGACCTGACCCTCATTAAAAATGGTAAAATTCATATATAAATAAATTACTTTAAATTTATAAACTTATCTTACACAGAATACATACAGCTATCAAGGAGCTTATATGTCTTATCAAATATAATTTATGCAATTCTCATTAAATTTTATTTCAATCTTCCTTTTAATAATTTACTATGATTTTTAGAAACTTATATCCTTCATATCTATGGTATCTTTGGGAGGTGAAATTTTATGATATTGAAATTGAGCTCGCCGTACCTTAATTGACCTTAGTGCTGGGTGACAAATGCATATTATTTTTATTATTTTTGAAAATATAATTTTGACCGAGACCTGACCCTCATTAAAAATGGTAAAATTCATATATAAATAAATTACTTTAAATTTATAAACTTATCTTACACAGAATACATACAACTATCAAGGAGCTTATATGTCTTATCAAATATAATTTATGCAATTCTCATTAAATTTTATTTCAATCTTCCTTTTAATAATTTACTATGATTTTTAGAAACTTATATCCTTCATATCTATGGTATCTTTGGGAGGTGAAATTTTATGATATTGAAATTGAGCTCGCCGTACCTTAATTGACCTTAGTGCTGGGTGACAAATGCATATTATTTTTATTATTTTTGAAAATATAATTTTGACCGAGACCTGACCCTCATTAAAAATGGTAAAATTCATATATAAATAAATTACTTTAAATTTATAAACTTATCTTACACAGAATACATACAACTTTCAAGGAGCTTATATGTCTTATCAAATATATTATGGAATTCTCATTAAATTTTATATGAATCTTCCTTTTAATAATTAACTATGATTTTAGGAACTTCGATCCTTCATATCTATGGTATCTTTGGGAGGTGAAATTTTTTGATATTGAAATTGAGCTCGCCGTACTATAATTAAACCTTATGCTTGGTGACCAATGCATATTATTTTTATTATTTTTGAAAATATAATTTTGACCGAGACCTGACCCTCATTAAAAATGGTAAAAAGCATATATAAATAAATTATTTTAAATTTATAAACTTATCTTACACAGAATACATACAACTTTCAAGGAGCTTATATGTGTTATTAAATATAATTTATGGGAATTCTCATTAAATTTTATATGAATCTTCCTTTTAATAATTAACTATGATTTTAGGAACTTCGATCCTTCATATCTATGGTATCTTTGGGAGGTGAAATTTTTTGATATTGAAATTGAGCTCGCCGTACTATAATTAAACCTTATGCTTGGTGACCAATGCATATTATTTTTATTATTTTTGAAAATATAATTTTGACCGAGACCTGACCCTCATTAAAAATGGTAAAAAGCATATATAAATAAATTATTTTAAATTTATAAACTTATCTTACACAGAATACATACAACTTTCAAGGAGCTTATATGTGTTATTAAATATAATTTATGCAATTCTCATTAAATTTTATTTCAATCTTCCTTTTAATAATTTACTATGATTTTTAGAAACTTATATCCTTCATATCTATGGTATCTTTGGGAGGTGAAATTTTATGATATTGAAATTGAGCTCGCCGTACCTTAATTGACCTTAGTGCTGGGTGACAAATGCATATTATTTTTATTATTTTTGAAAATATAATTTTGACCGAGACCTGACCCTCATTAAAAATGGTAAAATTCATATATAAATAAAATATTTTAAATTTATAAACTTATCTTACACAGAATACATAAAACTTTCAAGGAGCTTATATGTCTTATCAAATATAATTTATGCAATTCTCATTAAATTTTATTTCAATCTTCCTTTTAATAATTTACTATGATTTTTAGAAACTTATATCCTTCATATCTATGGTATCTTTGGGAGGTGAAATTTTATGATATTGAAATTGAGCTCGCCGTACCTTAATTGACCTTAGTGCTGGGTGACAAATGCATATTATTTTTATTATTTTTGAAAATATAATTTTGACCGAGACCTGACCCTCATTAAAAATGGTAAAATTCATATATAAATAAATTACTTTAAATTTATAAACTTATCTTACACAGAATACATACAGCTATCAAGGAGCTTATATGTCTTATCAAATATAATTTATGCAATTCTCATTAAATTTTATTTCAATCTTCCTTTTAATAATTTACTATGATTTTTAGAAACTGAGATCCTTCATATCTATGGTATCTTTGGGAGGTGAAATTTTTTGATATTGAAATTGAGCTCGCCGTACTATAATTAAACCTTATGCTTGGTGACCAATGCATATTATTTTTATTATTTTTGAAAATATAATTTTGACCGAGACCTGACCCTCATTAAAAATGGTAAAAAGCATATATAAATAAATTATTTTAAATTTATAAACTTATCTTACACAGAATACATACAACTTTCAAGGAGCTTATATGTGTTATTAAATATAATTTATGCAATTCTCATTAAATTTTATTTCAATCTTCCTTTTAATAATTTACTATGATTTTTAGAAACTTATATCCTTCATATCTATGGTATCTTTGGGAGGTGAAATTTTATGATATTGAAATTGAGCTCGCCGTACCTTAATTGACCTTAGTGCTGGGTGACAAATGCATATTATTTTTATTATTTTTGAAAATATAATTTTGACCGAGACCTGACCCTCATTAAAAATGGTAAAATTCATATATAAATAAATTACTTTAAATTTATAAACTTATCTTACACAGAATACATACAGCTATCAAGGAGCTTATATGTCTTATCAAATATAATTTATGCAATTCTCATTAAATTTTATTTCAATCTTCCTTTTAATAATTTACTATGATTTTTAGAAACTTATATCCTTCATATCTATGGTATCTTTGGGAGGTGAAATTTTATGATATTGAAATTGAGCTCGCCGTACCTTAATTGACCTTAGTGCTGGGTGACAAATGCATATTATTTTTATTATTTTTGAAAATATAATTTTGACCGAGACCTGACCCTCATTAAAAATGG
>ARYC01021523.1:0-19768 GCA_000711775.1 Oxytricha trifallax
TCAACGTACCTTACAGTCCATAGTTTAATGGAATTGAATTCTACTGGGGTATACTAAAAGGTCATTATAAGAAACTGCTGCTATACCACCTGATGCATGACCTTCCTATTGATACAGTCGATTTTATAAAAAATTCAGCTAAGAGAGTTGATAATTAGTTAGCATAAAAGTGTGCTAAAGAATGGAGAGTGAATGTATATAAATAAGTTTTGTAGTTAAGTTAATGAATATATAAGTCACATTTTAAAAATCTTTCGTGAGAGCTGGCTTCTCTTTCTTTTCTTCTACTTCTTGCTTCCCTCCTCCAAGGTTTCTTCTCTTGCTGCCAGCTCCAGCAACTATGTTCATTGACTCTGGCGGCTAAATATTTGAATAAAGTCACTTGCTAACTTCAAACTTTGTCTGCGACTTTCGCTCTCTGTGAAGCTTGCTCTATTCCTTCATCAAGAAGATGCCAGTACCAGATTTTTCTAAAGAGTTAAGCTACAATTCTTACTTGAAATATAAGGGTGTTTCTGCAAGCTCTGAAAGCCAGCTCTCACTTATCTTGATCCCTTGTTTGTCCTTATCTTCTGAAGAGATGCTGTAAATTTTCTTATGAGATTCTTGAATAATTTCTTTCAAGTAATCACCTTTAATTGTTGCAAGTATACCAAAGAAATAGGTTCTTTCAGGTAGCTTATTTGACAACTGCTTCTTAGTAGGCAGGTACAGCGAAACCTCTGGGTCATTCATAGCATCATCATATAAAGTTAGTCACTGAAATCTCTGGATAGTTTGGGATCTCTGCAAACTTTACATCTTAATTTTTCAATGCTTTCTTCTCTTCGCAGAGTATTGCTCGTAGAAATGAAATTTTAGTACCTTCCATCGTTGGCATGAACAAACCAACTACATAATCAAGATTAGCCACTTTGAGTTCATTAACTTGCTGCACCAGGTAGCGATGCAAATCCTCCTTGCTTCTAAATCTTTGAATTAATTCTTGTGGTTGCACTCTTTTCATTGCATCATTCATTGACTCCATCTTGTTTACAGATCTAAGAAATGATATTCAAATTTAATTAGATATTCAAATTTAAGTTTATTGATTTCAATTATATACCTCTGTAAAACTTACTATTAAATATGGGCATCCTATAGGAGGTCAACCTCTTAAAAGGATATGGAGAAGGTTTTGATAACTGGTTTCAAACTTGAGAGATTGACATCAATTTCTACTGTTATAGTTCCATTTTTTAAATTTAAATTGGTACGTACTTAATTAGGAGCAGCTCCTAAAATGTAGTACTTAATTAGGAGCATTAATTAAAGCTAGTACTTAATTAGGAGCACCCTAATTTTAATCATAAAATCACAAAATACCTCCTCAAGCACTACGTACTTAATTAGGTGCACCTCCTAAATCGGTACGTGCTATAATCAACTTATAATTGAAAGTTAAAATGGTTACTTCCTCATCTATATTTAGAGCTGGGTTGTCTCTTAACACTCATATTTCTTCTCTTATACTCTAAGAACTTCCCTTGAAACTTGTAGGCTTGCAAAGCTCTCATATAAGCTCTCATTATAGAAGCAGTTTTATAATTTTA
Source organism: Oxytricha trifallax (assembly GCA_000711775.1). Lineage (NCBI taxonomy): Eukaryota > Ciliophora > Spirotrichea > Sporadotrichida > Oxytrichidae > Oxytricha > Oxytricha trifallax. The sequence goes on from ARYC01021523.1 coordinate 1,593, forward strand.
AATACAAATTTAAATATGAGCGCTAACATTTAAAGAAAAACAACAGCACTTCCATCAAACTAAATGAGACTAACCTTTGGCAGCAATAAAAAGTGTGATAGCTGTGAGATGAACTCTCTTAAAGAACTACCAGAGCTATCACTTGAGGTCTCTGTAATTAAAATAGAAATTAATAAAAAAAAATAAATGGCAAATAAGTGTGTGGGAGACAGAGAGGAGGAGAAAGGTATTAATGATATTCATATACAAACTGAAGAAATAGAAGTATACTTTTGTGAGCTATGTGAGAGAGATTTTGCTCATAAATCAAGCTGGTACAGACATAAGAAAGAGCATAGAGAAGCAAAGCCCACTGTATACTTAAAGCATGATAAAATAGATGGAAAGTATAACTGCTTGAGTGCCATAAGCAATACTCTCATACAAGAGACTTGAAGAAGCATCTATTAAAAGCTCACAAGAAAGATATAGAAGTTGAGAATCATGAAGTTGAGCTGAAGCTTCTCAACAAAAGAAAAGCGAGGGAATATTCTAAGGTCGTAGTACCTGAATAAACAAGAGAGTTAGAGTACGTTAAGAAGGCACGCAACCAACTAACCTCGGAAATAACAAAAATTAAGATCAAGATTCAATACAAAAAAATACCGGTTCTTGCCTAAATTGACCTAGACACTTCACTTTAGCTACCTAATATTAGAAGACTCCTTTGATAAGAAAGTTATCAATGATCATCAATACGCATACAAGGTGTATCCCTTCAACTATCTCTTGAGTGATGATAAATATTAGATGGAGTTTACAAATGAGTATCAAGTACTCACTCAAGCAAAGTTTAAAGAGTGTAGTTACTTAATCAAGCTAGATGCTGTTCTCCTTGCCAAGGATCATGTTGCTTTCAGACTTCCACTCTATGAAATGACTCTAAGAGATTTCATAACAGATCAAAGGAATCATAAGTAACTTGGATAAATAGCAACTCAGACCATACAAGGTATAAAAGAGCTTCACAAGTTAGGGTTTGTTCACAGAGATTTGAAGCCAGAAAATATAATGATAAACTTTTCACCAGTAAGAGTAGCAATAATCGATTTCAACAGAGCCTAAAGAGTGGAAGTCTCAAGGCTTGGAACTGTAATGGGAACTCAAGGCTAATATCCAGAAAGAGAATATTGGAGAGATAGTGACTTTTAGTGGGATGTGTGGGCTTTAGCAGCAATTATAATAGAGTGCGAAATTCCTCGCAACGATTACTACTCTACAAGGTGCGAGAAAGATACTAAGTAAAGAATCAAGTAGTTTATAGACAAAACCAGAGTATCTCAATCAATAAAACATATGGCAGAATCAATATTAATCTAGTATAATCGAAATGAGGAGATCGTAATAAAGAAATCAAAAATGCAATGAATTAAGATTATGATCATTTCAGAGTATACTAATGTTTTTTCAACTGTCGATATTATGAATTAAGATTAACTATTTTAATTATCAACTCTATATTACTAATCAAACATGGAGAATTCTAATTATTTATTTTTTTCACTTTTCCTGATTTGTTTGTATTTTAGCGCAGTCTAAGCGATGTATCTGTAGTAGTCTCCAACTTTTTTCTTAAATGTTTCTTAGATATCTTCACTATATCTTCAGGGTATCTTCATTGTATCTTCCTCAAAAAAATAAAAGTCAAAAAATATTAAAATTAATAGCAATAACAGCAATAGCAGCAATAGTAACAATAATATTAGCAGTAATTAAATCAAAATCAAGCATTATTATGAGTCTGGGATTTTTTCTAAAAAATCCAAATTTTCTAAAATTGTTAGTTTTAAGACATAGTGATGAAGATGACAATTAGGACTATGATGATGAAAACGATGAAAAATTGATGAATTTAAAATTTTGAAATTCTCAGGAATTTCAAACAGACTCATAATAATGCTTGATTTTGATTTAATTACTGCTAATATTATTGTTACTATTGCTGCTATTGCTGTTATTGCTATTAATTTTAATATTTTTTGACTTTTTATTTTTTGAGGAAGATACGATGAAGATACCCTGAAGATATAGTGAAGATGTCTAAGAAAATTTAAGAAAAAAGTTGGAGACTACTACAGATACATCGCTGAGACTGCGCTAAAATACAAACTAATCAGGAAAAGTGAAAAAAATAAATAATTAGAATTCTCCATGTTTGATTAGTAATATAGAGTTGATAATTAAAATAGTTAATCTTAATTCATAATATCGACAGTTGAAAAAACATTATTATACTCTGAAATGATCATAATCTTAATTCATTGCATTTTTGATTTCTTTATAACGATCTTCTCATTTCGATTATACTAGATTAATAATAATAAAACCAAACTCAAGATCAGACATATCAATAGAGCAGATAGAGTTGTGGTTAAGTAAGATAAACTTCAGACCTCTCCACATGATCGAAAAGTGCATTTTGAGTGATTAAATTAAATACATTTACTATAAATTTCACATTAAAACCTAAACCTATTAATAACCCCAACCCCTAACAAATTCCCTACAAATAAAAGCACTTATAAACCTCATTAAGGGGTTTTGGGGTTTTGATTGTTGACTATCCTCAAAGTTCTTTTTGAAAATCAATTTGTTTATAACGTGCCCCTGAATAGAGTGCTTATATATCTTGACAATGATTCTTCTGGAGTTTTTTAAAGTCGTTACATCACGTCAATCACCCTTCCTTGAACTTGCTTAACAAATAGACGGCACTCAGGCTTCAAAATGCAATTCTTGGTGTGCTTGTAAAACCTATTTTTCTGAAATAGGCGACTCCTAATCAGCTTCTTGCAGCATATATGGCCTTGTAAGTTCTCTTGCTGTATCCGTGGCTCCCTTGATTTAGTTATTGCATATAGGCAATAGGATGCATAATGCAGTTGGTCTCTTAAAGCATTGCACTCCATGAGTTCAGCTTCCTTTATCAATCTTATGGTGAGCTTATAATATCTCTCCAAATGCACTTATTCTGGAGATGGTTTAACAAATTTTCTTTGCAAGGCTCTATCTAAAACTTGCTGTTTTTAAAGTTTTTTTATTTAATGAGGGCAGTTATTTTATTGTGTAAATCGTTTGAGCTAAATAGTTATTTTTAATTTGGTCGTTGTCACTTTTCCTTAATGCCTGACTTTTTAATGATGATTATTGGTAAAAAGGAGCTGTCACTCCCTAAGCCAAGCCAACATATCTGATCTCAAGCCGGTATCGAAAGGCTCAACGACTACTTTTTATTCAGGAAACTTCTTCATAATGTTATAGGTTGATGAATTAATTAAGTCTGAGTAGCAGCTTTTGCATTCATCTTAGTGTCTGACATGGGTGGAGTCGGGACTTCTAGTATATTCAGCCATCGTCTAATCCTCAATAGTCTCCTCAGGTGCATATTTTAATTCCTTTTTGCCGTTGATGGGAGGAAGAGCTCCCTCGCCATGATCCTAAACTATATTTCTTCTTCCACCAGGGGTCTATGAAGGCTAGTAATTTCTTCTCCTAGAATTCCATCTACAGTTTCCTTCATCATTATAGGTTTAATATGGTTAGCGCCCATCAGCTCTATTAGTTTCTTCAATCACTCCTGGAAAATGGGAAGTGGGAGTGGCCGTGGTGCATGATATTCATAGGGGAGGAGGGGAAGCAGGACCGATGGCGATAGCTTGATGTTTGAAGAAGACCTGCACTTTTTAAGGGAGAACATTCGGGTATCGTCTAGAAGCATGGGTTGAGTGGGGAATGGAATTAAAAATAAAATTTAAGTAGTAGTAGTAGTAGTAGTAGCTCTATACTTAATTATTAAAAAGCAACTTAGACAAAATTATAATAATTATGAGAATTAATAAAAATATATTTTAATTTTAATAGTCACCTCTTTTTACCAATTAAACATCTTTTATTATAATTATAAGATTTATAAAAAATAATTATTGTTATAATATAAATATAAAAACAAGAATTCAAAAATTTAGAAGTTAAAAATAGATTAATTTAAATCAAAATAAATTTAATTATTACTAAAAAAAAAAAACCAACTATTTTGCTGTATGTTCTGACCGACTCAGAACAGCTGTATAAAAATATCTAAGTAATAATACTGTGGCAATAACTTCCTAAAAATAATTCAACTGATTCAGAATATAATATAAATATAATAATTATAATCATTGATTAAATTAACATTACAAAAATTATTAAATTATAGTTTTAAAAATATGCTTTGTGATATTAAACTTCTATTAAAAGTGTCCATAAAGTATTAAAGACTACATGCATTGAAAATAAAGCAGGTCATGGTGGTACATGCTTGAATACTGGATGCATCCCATCTATAGCACTCCTAAATGCCACAAATAAGTTTCACGAAGCTCAACATGATTTCAAGGAGCTCTCAATTATTTTATTAAAAGGATATCTGTATAAATTACACTTAATTGATGGTGTTAAAAGGAGATGACAGTAAACAGTTTGATCAGCAGAATTGAATTCCTTTTCATGAAGAATTACGTTGAAATCTCCAAAAGCCATAGGAAAGCTTTCATTAGTAGACTAGATTGAAGTTGGCATTATTGATCGTAAAAACTATGCTATTAAATCTAAGTATTTATTTAATGCTACTGGATTAGAGTCATCCTTATTCCCTGGAAATGATAATTTAATTGATAAAAAAGGCATTGTTACTTCCAATTGTGCTTTTAACTAGAGAAATCTCTGATAATCATTATATATTTTAATATTGCTATTAAATTGCAAGATAAATATCTTAATTAAAATTTGTTGTTACTTGGGGGGTATTGGCCTAAAGATTGGCAGTGTTCACAGCAGACTTGGATCCCAAATATATGCACAGAATATAATTCAACTATAGAAGCTGAGCTTACTTATAATTCAAAAAGATCCCATTAAAGGCAAGAATTTGAAGTTTATGATGAAAGCTAAGGTAGTTGTTGATTCAAGAGAGCCAAATGGATGAAATATTGAATTTAAACTATCAGAAGGTGGGCCAATAACTGTCCTTGATAATTAATATATCTTTATTTCAATATTCTGAAGATCTTATACTGAAGAATTATTACTTGAGAGTGCAAATCTAACTGCAGATAAATATGGAAAGATAGAAACCAATATCTTAAATATTTATACTTTTGTTGATGTAATTTAGTGAGCTATACTTACCCATAAAGTTGAAGAAGAAGGTATCGCTACAGTTGATACTAATTTATAAAATCATAGTCATACCAACCATTATTATACTAGTGACATCTATTCCTGCCCAGTAATTTCATCAATTGAATTTACTGAAATAGAATTAAAATCATTGTATAAATATAGTAAAGGAGTTTTTCTATTTAGGGCAAAGCTGCAGAGCTAGAATTAACAATACTAAAGGTACTATTAACAAAGGTACTGAGAAGATCCAAGATCTACTTGTTATTAATTCAAATGCTGGTGTGATGATAGATGAGAGTTTTTTGGGGAATTATGATATATTATTTTAAGAAAATAGAGAGTTTATAAGAACGTGATTAACAATAATAAATGAAGATCATAAATGTCAATTTCATCTCTTCTAATACCTAGTTCTATAGCTTATTGTTGTCATCCTACTGCTTCCCTGATCATTTCGCTGCAGCCTCTAGTAAAATCTTCACCTTGAGCCTCATCCACTATTGTCAGTCAAGACTTATTGAATAAATAATATAAGATTATATTTAAATGTAACTAACGTCATTGTTAATAGTACTTCATAATCTTACTGATGAGACATTATTTCTTTTTACTTATATTGCTCATTAAATTGTTACAATCTCTATTTTGTAATAATAATATATCATTAATGGAATATGGGTTGTCTCTAAAAACAATGTCAGAGTTTGTTTCGATTTTTTTGGAGTCATTTAAGAAGCTAACATGGCTGCTAATGATAAATCAATCCATACTTATGAATTTTGCTATTCAATTTATGTATCTAAATCAGGCATAACAAAATGCAATATTAATAAAATAAATATATTATAAATTTCCATTAGAATAACGTAAGAGTCATCCCTACTATCTTAACTTAGATTTAGCATTGATAATTGAGTAGTTTAATCAGTTTCCTATGCTTCAGCTGCTTATAACTCCAAATCAAATTCCCATATATCGTAATCATCTTCTTACAAAAGAAGTGATCCAAGATTTTGAGTAACCACTATATTATAAGCTGATGTAAATGTCCCACTGAACTTATTGGCATTAGACCTTTCAAGATAAACGTTTAAACCACTTTACATAATTTAAAGAGTTTCCTCTTCGAGCAATAATTAAATCCAATTCCCTTTATGTTTTAGATGACGATTTCTTTGGAACTGCTCTCACTTATGACTATGTTTTTCAATAGTTCTAATTATCAATCAATTTATCTCTCCTAATCGAGCAATCAAAGAAAAGTTCACAAGTCTTATCTGTTAGTTTGTTTTCATCAGAATAATATAAGCATTTCCTTGAAGAATTAAATATCAAATACACAAAATTCATTTAATTTTCAATTGAAAGTTTTTAAACTTGCTACTATAAATAATACCATATCATCAGTGTCTCTATAATCTAGAATCAATATATTAAAATAATTAGCTTCCTTTCGTAAAAGAATGCAACCTCATCAAGGACTTGAGTTGGTAATATTGGACTTTAAAATTTCAAAAATAACAATAAATACTGTATAAGCATCATCATCATAAACTTCAATTTTTAGATCTTTATTACTGATTAGTCTAATATTTTACATGGTAACTGACTGAGAGTTTCCAGAATTTAAGAGTATTATAGGTTTAAACATGTATTTCTTAAGAATATAGTTTGCCATTTAAAGTAACTCTTAATTGATAGGTAATGTAAAATTATTCGGTTTAAAAGTGACCATAAACAAAATACATATTCAAATGTGTTTTGTGAAAATTTATCTCTCACTTATTTGTTGACTTTCAACAATACTTTAATTTAAAGTTTATAATAGATCTCCAAGTCAATTTGATAGATAATTTAGCTGAATATGTAGATTTTGTGTGCTTGTTCACATTATCAGGCGCATCTGTGTTTAATTGAATAAATTCCTGTAAATTTACATATAATTACAAATGTTAAGCCTCTCTTTAAATGATATGAACTCTAAAAATTCTATTGTTTTCTCTCCAGCCTTAATAACTCCTCTAAAAGGTGTTATTAATTGATAACCTGAGCGTTATGATCTTCTTGGCTTTTTTCCTATTTAATATTTGTGACAATTGTCCTAGCTTTTAGTCAGCTCATATTCCAACTATTAATCTCCTTCATTTTTGTTTTCCAAACGCAAGAATTAAGTATCCCCATACCTAGCATTTTCAAATGTTATATTATCAGTAGAGCTCTTTAACTGTAGATTGAGTTATCCTTCATATATTTTAGTTAGACAAGAATTGTAAGGAGCAACCATCTTTTACTTGTCTAGGTCAATTTCTTTGAATTTAGCTTTGAAAAACTGGTGTATGATTGAAGTTATTGACTAAATGGCAAAAGTGTGGGATTGTTGCTGAAGTGCTTATCTCAGTATAAATTTTCATCGCAGCAAGTTTGCATTCTAATTTTTTCTATATCACAATCATAAGTGTCTGCCTTGAACTTGATGGTTAGTGGGAATTAAATTTCACATTCTTAAAAATTATTAAATATATTTATAGCTGCTTTCTAGTTTTAACTAATATATATTTCTTAATTCATACATTTTGTTTTATTAGATGGTGTCAATCAATGCTTTTAACTGCCACAGTTAATTAGGTAATTTAGATCTCCGAACCAAAGTATAACATCATACTCAAAAATATACTATTTTTCGCTTATATTCAATAAAGGCCAGGCACTTTCAACTTTTAAGATCCTAAAGGAATTAAGGTAAGTACAAAAGTAAATCTTGATTCATGAATTTATCAGTATTAAATATCAAAATCCTGGCAAATCCAACTTCTTCTTGAAGTTGTTGGCACCCAGAGAATTCTTTTCAGTTTTATCTAAAATCCTTAAAGAACTTACTTTTTAAAATGTCATGGTTCTTATAGATTGTTGACAAACTGCAAGTTTCTCAAGATTTATGCTTAATTTTAGTTTCTTCTTGATACTTTAGATTGTGAAACAACTAAAGATGGCCTCAATTACGCAAATTTCAATATCTCAAATCTTGATTGAGCGACTGATAGCTCTTTTTTTGCCACTTCCTCTTAATATTTCAGTTCCAATTTATGCTAGTTACTGCATATCTGATATCAATTATTACTCATAAATATATATTTTAAGGAATCTAAACAAAAATAGAAATAAAAATCATACCCAACCAATCATTTTGTAATTCTATTTTTATCGAGCCTATATATTTTATGAAAGAAATGTTGCTTACTAAACATAATAATTTTAGATTAAATATTTCTGATAATAAATAATAATATTGTTTGTCAATCTATTTGTGTTAAATATCTAATCTCGTTTGAGACATTGTTATAGCAATCATTTTAATATATTTTTAAACTTATTAATGATTTTATATAATTCATTTTTTATAGCTTTTTGTCATTCCTTAGAATTATGACTTGATAAAGTCCGACTAAACTATGTCTTGTAAGTTCATCAACTCCTAAAACTATTTAATATATATTATTCATTTTAATATTATATTGTGTAATGACGATATTGGGGGATAGGCAATTGATCTTAAAGCCTCTTCCTGAAGAATCATTCACTTTATTCTTATATCAAGTATTTCTTCCACAATTATAGCAGTGACAGCTATCTACTTAGTATCACAGACAATAAAATATTAATAACTAAGCAAAATCAATAAAGATTATTCAATAAACAATTAATAATTATTATTATTGTTGTTATTGCTAAAGATGTCAAGCTGATTACTAACAAAAAAATATGAATACAGTGCTTGATGATAACAAAAAACCTGAAAAAAACATCTCAAAAAAAGCGAAAGAATAAAAAAAAAAAAAGATCAGGTTTCAGTGGTTGGCACTCTGACCGGTCTAGGCTAGGGACATGCCCCCCAGGGATACCCCTGACAAAGGCCGCGCCCAGGCTGATTCGGGGTCCGAAGAGGCTAGTCAGGACATGGGAAGAGATGACAAGGGACAAGACCCCTAGGAGCACCCTATGAGAGGCACATAGGTCCAAAAAGCCAAAGTCGCTCCCCCAACTGAAGAAGTACCGGAGACAAAAGACGCAAAAGACATGCATTTTAGGCAATACATATCACCACAAGGAATAATTCCAACTAACTAATATATATACGCTCAATAATAATAATAGCAATAACAACAATAATAATAATTATATATTTAATACTAGAGATCTTTATTTCTAGTTTTCATATTCACCTTACCTTAAGTTATTCATCATCATCATAAACAATTACTAACATATAGGTATTAGATTTAATTTAATATCTCCCTTTATAAATATTATTATTATATTATTATTATTTAATGCTGCACAGGCATTAATACTGGGACTTAAGCCAGCCAGATAGATACAATCAAACAGCTTCACACTTTGACTCTCGATGCATCCAATTCAATCTATTCAAGGAGCTTAATCCATACATTGAATGGAATAGCTTCAGCACCGAGCTCATTCACTTCTATTAGCCTATGGGAAGGACTTATGTGGTATTTAGCTGCTTCGTGTGTCTTTCCTGATTATACATATATTAATAAAATGATGAATGAGCAAGTATAGTGTTTATATCTTATTTATTTGAACTAGTTAATGCATTTTTCCATTGCATAAATATATCTTAGATCTTTCCAAAATAATTATTATATAATTATACATTTCTTGTTATATTTTAAAAAATGAACATTTAAAACAATTAAAACATTTATAAATAATATATAATTATAAATTGTATACACTTAGCCTACTTGGATAATTTATAAAATATCATTAATTATTATAGGAAGTTTGTTGCTTCAATAAAATAAAAATAGATATCTTTTAAATCGTTTATTAATCTAGTAATTAATTATATTTATTCATAGACCTGGTATTTAATGGGACAATTTCTTAGTAGTTAAATGCAAATTAATCAAGAATATCCTCCATTTCAGTGATTCCTAGGAACTTCTAAACTTAATATACTCTTCTAGCTATGAATATATATCTTTAATATAATTTTGTAGTTGTTTTTGTTCGTTTAAATTCAAAAACACTGCGATAATTTTAAGTTTTATTATTTTTTATCATGATTTTTTGAAGTTTTTGTCTTTTAAAATATGTCCATCTCTATTTGAGACATCTGCTGAACTAATTATTATATTGTCTCAATTTTTATATTGTTTATATAAATACAAGCTGCTTTAAGTTTTCTGAAATAATACATCAATATAATAATTATTATTGTTATTGTTATTACTGCTAAAGATGACGAACTGATCTCTATGAATATGCACTTTAACAACAAGACAGAGATGAAAAAAATTCCTAAAAAACATCTCTAAAAAAAAAGCGAAAGAATTTAAAAGAGATCAGACTTTGGTGGTTGGCACTCTGACCGGTCTAGGCTAGGGACATGCCCCCCAGGGATACCCCTGACAAAGGCCGCGCTCAGGCAAGTCGGGATCCGAAGAGGCAAGTCAGGACGTGGGACGAGATGACAAGGGACAAGACCCCCAGGAGCACCCTATGAGAGGCACATTGGTCCAAACGGCAAAAGTCGCTCCCCCAGCTAAAGACATACAGGACACAAAATACTCGAAAGACATTGAATTGAAAAAACTATCGTCACCTTAAGTACTAATTACAACTAACTAATATATATATATATATACGCTCAATAATAATAACAATAGCAGTAATAACAATAAACAATAACAATTATATATTTAATACTAGAGATCTTTATTTCTAGTTTTCTTATTCACCTTACCTTAAGTTATTCATCATCATCATAATACATCAATATATTAAAATACTTATTCTTCAAAAGATTAATGATTGAAGTTTAAAGATTCTCTGCTGTCTTCTACTTCTTTATCATAGAAAGCTGTCTTTGCCTGCATTATTTTAGGGATTAATTTTGCTTTAGCTTACTCATTCATAAAATGTGTTTAATGAATAAATGCATAAAGTTTATTGTTTGTGTTGAACCCCTAAACTAAGCATGAACTTTTTTATTTGAAAAAGCATTGAAATAGCCCAATTTATTCAAGTTCATTATACATCAAAGTCTTACGAGGTGAAAACTACTAGATGCTCTGTATTCTTTCCTTCAGATATTACTTCTTCCCTGCATGATTACTCAGTATTCTCATTTTGAATGAGGCATTGGCTATTTAATTAGTTTATAAAGTCTTGAGGGACTTCTTCCAATTTAAACTATTAATTTCAACGCTCTGTGCATCCGAGTAACAAATAATATACTCTAATTGTCTATCTCTTGAACTCTGCATTAAATATAGCCCATATTTGACACTGCATTTACTCAAATTTAACAGTTATTTGTATAACTAGCTCAATCTTTCCGCTTTTCTAAGTGATGAACATCACTGCGAATCAATCCAAATACTCAAGACTAGATATTAGTGCAGTTGTACATTAAACTTCATTCTTATTTTGTTAAAGCTGCCATTATTTATTAATAAATAGTGCCATATATTAACTACGGTAGTTGCAATATTTTTATAATTCTCCCCTCATATTATTGGATACTTTCTCCTGATTTTTTAAGTGCTTGTTTATCTAGGATAAGCCATCTATTCCTTCAAAAATATTTTACTTATTTTATTCAAATTGAGCCTTTAAATAATTTTTTTATCAAGTTTAGTTTATCTTATTACGCTAAATAGTGTATATAATACATATTTTATGTTTGCTTATAGAATGCCCTATATTAAACAATTAAAATACGCATTATTAAATAATCAATCACAGAATGGCAATATAATTAAAACTACAATTATGTGACTATCTTTGACTGTGTTATTGTTTAAGTGACAAAACTAGACTCTGCTAAACTTGAAAATGAGAATGTTCTCTGTACAGATTTCAATGAGTATGATTTATCAGTAATTAGATGCGATCCTGGAGATAATTTATTAACCATTTATTTATTCATTAATTGATGGCTATGCGGCTACGGTTAAAGCAAGATAGGAGGGATTAAAAACAGTATACATTAAAAAGAAAGCCAATTTTAATATAATATTATTTTTACTATGATATTAAATAATAATTATTGTTCTAATAAGATGATACTTATTTGAATGTTGGAAGTCTCGCTGTCTAGGAACATCTAAATGCTATTCATAAGTATAATGAGTTCGAGGAAATATGAATATTAACGCATTTTATTAATATAGTGTAAGCATTTATATAATTACCAATGATATAGTAAAGAATTATTCATATTTTGTTTAAAAAAATGTGATAACTGGATTAACCAGCAGAATATAGCAGTTTTGAAGAAGAACGAAGTGGACTATGCCAAATGTCATGGCAAATTTCCTTAAAACAAAGAAAATGATATTGATTTAATTGCCTGAAGAATAGTGAAAGTTAGGCTAAAAATATTATTATTACAAATGGAAGTTAACCAATGCCAATCTCAGCTATGCTAACTGATGAGAAGTGTATCATGTCATTTGCCGAAGTAATTTCATAAAATAGGCTCTAAATCTATGTTGATTGTTGTTAATGGTATAATTTAGTTTGAGTTTGGTAATATCTACCATAGATTAGGTACTGAGTCCAATATTTAAGTAAACATGGATAAGACACATCCATTCATTAATTCATTTTTTTCGAGTTCATCTATGATATCTCTTGAGAATTAACGAATGTAATTCATTCCAAGAAACTAATGTTCTTTCTGGTATACTTGACCATAAAAGCTCGGAAATAGGTATTGAATATATGAATCAAAACCCCAAAACCCCTTAATGAGGTTTATAAGTGCTTTGATTTGTAGGGAATTTGTTAGGGGTTGGGGTTATTTATTAAATCGAGACAAAAATAGCAAGCTTTTGGGGTCTGTTTATGATGAAGAGTATATAGATTTAGTGTTTAAACTGCGATATGGATGTGATATATACAGTGAATAAGTCAAACCTGTACTTAATTACAAGTCAATTGCACTGCTCTTAAAGAGAAGTCCTTCAACTGTTCGCTCCCACTGCCTTATAGCTGTATAACTAAAGCAATAATAGCTGAATTCAATGCCTTAGAGGAAGTCAAAGTTTCAATAGAAGCATATTGACTATCTTATTAATGAAAAAACTTTGAAGTATTGGGCTCACTTCTCTCTTGAAAAACCAGCAACTATGTTTCACCGCCAGTTCCCTGAGTTGAAGATCTCTGCATAGTCTGTTGATAACATTTAGAAACGAAATGGTATCTCTTACAAAGGTGTGAATCGTATCAAGAGAGTGATTGATTTCACTCTGCCATTTAACAACAACAACTTAAATTATATTTATAATTAAATGCAGAGAGCCTAATAGAGTAATATTAAGTTTATACATGCTGACGAGGCTGTGTTACCTTCAACACTTTCATCTAGAAGTCTTGGTATAAGAGGCATAGTAATATAGAAGTATATGACTAGAAAGTCAAGGTATAAACGATGGCAATTCTTGGAGGAATTAGTGAAGATACTGGTTTAGAAACTTATGTTATTCATCCTCGCTCTATTAAGACAGAGCAGTATATAAAGTTCTAAGAACAGCTGAGAGAGAAGTACCCTGAATAAGAGATAATACTGTTTGTTGATAATCTTTCTGTTCATAAGACTAAAGAAACAAGGAAGAGTTATGAACAACTTAGAATAACACCAGTGTTCAACGTACCTTACAGTCCATAGTTTAATGGAATTGAGTTCTACTGGGGTATATTAAAAGGCCATTACAAGAAACTGCTGCCCTACCACTTGATGCATGACCTACCTATCGATACAGTAGACTTTATTAAAAGCTCAGCGAAGAGAGGAGATAATTAATTGGCTTAAAAGTGTGCGAAAGAAGGGAGAGTGAATGTATATAAATAAGTTTTAGAGTTAAGTTAATGAATATATAAGTCACATTAAAAATTCTTTGAGGGAGCTGGCTTCTCTTTCTTTACTTCTTCTTGCTCCCCTCCTCCTAAGTTTCTTCTCTTGCTGCCAGCTCCAGCATCTATGTTCATCGACTCTGGAGGCTAAATATTTGAATAAAGTCTCTTGCTAACTTCATACTTTGTCTGCAACTTTCGCTCTCTATGAAGCTTGCTCTATTCCTTCATCAAGAAGATGCCAGTACCAGAATTTCTAAAGAGTTAAACTACAAATCTTACTAGAAATATAAGGGTGCTTCTGCAACTCTGATAGCCAGCTCTCACTTATCTTGATCCCCTGTTTATCCTTATCTTCTGAAGAGATGCTGTACCTTTTCTTATGAGATTCTTGAATAATTTCTTTCAAGTAATCACCTTTAATAGTTGCAAGTATGCCAAAGAAATAGTTTCTTTCAGGCAGTTTATTTGACAACTACTTCTTAGTAGACAGGTACAGCGAAACCTCTGGGTCATTCATAGCATCATCATATAAGTTAGTCACTGAGATTTCTGGATAGTTTGGAATCTCTGCAAACTTAACATCTTAAGTTTTCAAAGCTTTCTTCTCTTCGCAGAGTATCGCTCTTAGAAATAAAATTTTAGTACCTTCCATCGTTGGTAAAAACAAACCAACTACATAATCAAGATAAGTTACTATGAGTTCATTACCTTGCTGCACCAGGTAGCGATGCAAATCCTCCTTGCTTCTAAATCTTTGAATCAATTCTTGTGCTTGCACTCTTTTCATTGCATCATTCATTGACTCCATCTTGTTTACATATCAAAGAAATGATATTCAAATTTAAGTTTATTGATTTCAATTATATACCTCTGTAAAACTTACTATTAAATATGGGCATCCTATAGAAGGTCAACCTCTTAGCAGGATATGCAGAAGGTTTTGAGAACTTGTTTCAAACTTGAGAGATTGATATCAATTTCTACTGTTATAGTTCCATATTTTTAAATTTAAATTTGTGCGTACTTAATTAGGAGCAGCTCCTAAAATGCTAGTACTTAATTAGGAGCTTTAATTAATGCTAGTACTTAATTAGGAGCACCCTAATTTTAATCATATAATGACAAAATACCTTTTAAAGCAGTACGTACTTAATTAGGAGCAGCTCCTAAATTGGTACGTGCTATAATCAACTTATTTTTGAAAGTTAAAATGGTTACTTTATCACCCAGATTTAGAGCTGGATCGTCTCTTAGCACTCATATTTCTTCTATAATACTCTAAAAACTTCCTTGAAACTTGTAAGCTTGCATAGCTCTCATATAAGCTCTCAGTTATAGAGGCAGTTTTATAAGTTTAATTTCAAATTTAAATATGAGCTCTAACATTTTAAGAAAAACAACAGCACTTCCATAAAACTAAATGAGACTTACCTTTGGCAGCAATAAAAAATGTGATAACTGTGAGATGAACTCTCATAAGGAACTACCTGAGCTTTCACTTGAGGTCTCTATTATAAAATAGAAATTAATAATAGAAAATAAATGGCAAACAAGTGTGTGGGAGACAGAGAGGAGGAGAAAGGTATTAATGAAATGCCTATACAAACTGAAGAAGTAGAAGTATACTTTTGTGAGTAGTGTGAGAGAGACTTCGCTCATAAATCTAGTTGGTATAGGCATATGAAAGAGCATATAGAAGCCAAACCAACTATATACTTATAGCACGATAAAATCGACGGAAAGTATGAGTGCTTCGAGTGCCATAAGCAGTATGCTCATACAAGAGATTTAAGGAAGCATCTTTTAAAAGCTCACAAGAAAGATTTAGAGATTGAAAAGCATGAAGATGAATTGAAGCTACTGAACAAAAGAAAAACAAGAGAATCTACGAAACTTGTAGAGCTTGAACAAGCTAGTGAATCAGAATATGTGAGGAAATCACGCAACGTACTAGCATCCGAAATCACAAAGATCATGATTAAAATTCAATATAAAAAGATTCCTGTTCTTGCCTAAATTGACCTAGACACTTCACTTTAAAGCTACCTTATATTAGAGGACTCCTTTGATAAGAAAGTTATCAATGATCATCAGTATGCATACAAGGTGTATCCCTTCAACTATCTCTTAAGTGATGATAAATACTAGATGGAGTATACAAATGAGTATCAAGTACTCACTCAAGCAAAGTTCAAAGAGTGTAGATACTTAATGAAGTTAGATGCTGTTCTCCTTGCCAAGGATCATGTTGCTTTCAGACTCCCACTCTATGAAATGACCCTAAGAGATTTCATTACAGATCAAAGAAATCATAAGTAGCTTGGATAAATAGCAACTCAGACCATACAAGGTATAAAAGAGCTTCACAAAGTTAGGGTTTGTTCACAGAGATTTGAAGCCAGAAAATATAATGATAAACTTTTCACCAGTAAGAGTAGCAATAATCGATTTTAATAGAGCCTAAAGAGTGGAAGTATCAAGGCTTGGAACGGTAATGGGAACGCAAGGGTACTATCCAGAAAGAGAAGACTGGAGAGATGGTGACTTTTAGTGGGCTGTGTGGGCTTTAGCAGCAATAATAATAGAGTGCGATATGCCTCGCAACGATTACTTCTCTACAAGGTGTGAGAAGGATGCTAAACAAAGAATAAAGCAATTTATTGACAGAACAAGAGTATCTCAATCATTGAAACAAATGGCAGAGTCAATATAATAAAACCAAACTCAAGATCAGACATATCAGTAGAGCATATAGAGTTGTGGTTAAGTAAGATAAACTTCAGACCTCTACCACATGATCCTAAAGTGCATTTTGAGTGATTAAATTAAATACAATTTACTATAGATTTCACATTAAAACCTATTAATAACCTCAACCCCTAACAAATTCCCTACAAATCACAGCACTTATAAACCTCATTAAAGGGTTTTGGGGTTTTGATTATGGCAATATTTCACACACTCAATTATTATATTTTAATCTTTCACTTAAGAATTTGAAATTTTACAATGATTTTTAAAACTTCGATCTTTCATATCTCATGTATCATTGGGAGTTTAATTTTTTTTATTCTTAAGATTGAACTCTCCGACCTTAATTGACCTTAGTGGTGAGTAACCAAGACATCTTATTTTTAATATTTTTTTAAATATAATTTAGCCCTGGACCTGACCCTAATTAAAAATGGTAAAATTCAAATTTAAATAAATTACTTGAGCTTTACATATATAATTGTCACGAGAAACATTCATTTTTCAAGGAGTTTGTATGAGATGCCAAATGAAGTTTATGGACAATGGCAATATTTCACACACTCAATTATTATATTTTAATCTTTCACTTAAGAATTTGAAATTTTACAATGATTTTTAAAACTTCGATCTTTCATATCTCATGTATCATTGGGAGTTTAATTTTTTTTATTCTTAAGATTGAACTCTCCGACCTTAATTGACCTTAGTGGTGAGTAACCAAGACATCTTATTTTTAATATTTTTTTAAATATAATTTAGCCCTGGACCTGACCCTAATTAAAAATGGTAAAATTCAAATTTAAATAAATTACTTGAGCTTTACATATATAATTGTCACGAGAAACATTCAACTTTCAAAGAGTTTGTATGAGATGCCAAATAAAGTTTATGGATTATGGCATTATTTCACACACTCAATTATTTTATTTAAAACTTTCACTTATGAATTTGACATTTTGAAATGATTTTTAAAACTTCATTCTTTCATATCTTAAGTATCATAGGGAGTATAAATTTTCGATATTGAAATTGAATTCTCAGTCCCTTAAATGACGTTTGTGCTTGGTGACTAAGTAATTTTATTGTATTCTATGCACTTATCTCGGGAACGATCAAGATTCTCGATGAACAATCACTTTAAAAATGTTTATATTTTACTTAAACAGAATTTGGTACTTTACAACAATGATTTTTAAAACTTCATTCTTTCATATCTCAGGTATCATTGGGAGTATAAATTCTTTTATATTGAAATTAAACTCTAAGTCCCTTAATTGACTCTTGTGCTTGGTGACTAAATAATTTTATTGTATTCTATGCACTTATCTCGG